>JALLBE010000195.1:0-27718 GCA_036939795.1 Thalassiosira mediterranea
TTCTTGGTTCATAGACGAAGACTGTAATCCAGATTGTGATGCAGCGTATGCGACAAAGTGCTACAGCTACAATCCTCTTCAAGGTGCCAGCGAAGCTGAAACGGTAAGAGAGACTCGGAGGATTTACAAATTTGATTAGTTTTCTAGTTGATACCTGATCTACGCTGTGTTACATGCTCCTTATCTGCAGGTTACTCCAGCCCCTACCCCAGCTCCGACACCAGCTCCAGTCCCAGCCATTGATAGCTTCACATTTGAAGGGGATGGTGTCTGCACGGATACAATGGAGTATACATTTAGCAGCTTGGAAAAATATCCCATAACTACGCTGGAGGACTGTGCTTCTGAATGCATCTGGCTATGTGAAACGTCTGACTATGTCGGCTTCGAGTGGATTCCTGCAAGTTCTAAATGTCTGTGCCTCATGGGCGGGGACCACGGAGGAATTATATGGGCTGGATGCCCTTCTTGGTTCATAGACGAAGACTGTAATCCAGATTGTGATGCAGCGTATGCGACAGAGTGCTACAGCTACAATCCCAACTTGTAGCAAGTTGACCTTTTGCCTAGATCAAGCAAATTTATGGAGAGGGGCACTTGTAGGTTTGACTTTTCAATGACCGGCGGCACGGCTCATGCTCATGTGAACACTTGGGTTCAAGTGTGTTTCAATCAGCAGAGGTCTGGTTATACGGAAAAATATAAAATTCCGGTCATGTGATCTATAAGAAAAGGGAGATGAACAAGTGAGAACTGCATACTCAGGGGAGAATATTGGTTGGTCAGCAGGGGTGGATTGTTAGGAGGATCAGGCTTCATTGTAACGGTATATCGAACGGAGGATAGGGGGCAGGTAGATCAGGATTCATGTTACATATTAAAGGGCTCATTCTCCCCTCATTATCGTATTATCTTGCTGTCTGTTCCAATATTATTCAAGGTACATCTTGATACATATCTGTAGGTGTATGAGTATTCTACCTCTCTTGGTTCGTCGATCAAGAGGTGCGTCGTCGAAGCTTTCCTTTGCGGCGCGACGGTGCGGCATTCAACGATGGGACGATGGGACGATGGGACCATGCGAGGATGGAACAATGCGAGGATGGGAGGATGGGAGGATGTGATGACCTCTCCGGGCGGGCGTGTGGAGTTGCAGTTGCAGGGTCTCTCTCAGGTCCTCGTCGGTCGATCGGTCGATCGCACGCACGCGGGGGTGATCCTCGTCTGGAAAAAATATCATTCGGCTCGAGCGACGACGCGCGCGTGTCGATCGTTCCGGCTACATACATAGGATCAGGTACATATTGGATCTTCGTGACATAAAGAGTCAGATAGATGTGAGTAGGAGGGATGAGGGAGCAGCGCCATCGATCTCGTGAGCAGCGCGAACGGCGCTTCTCTAGAGAGAGGTTGTTCCCATGCCCTCCTCCGACGATCATTTCATTCCAACAATTCCAACCCCTCAACAACGCCAATTATGGCGCCCTCCCGCGCCCCACTCTCGCGTCGTAGTCCGGGACGACGCGCCCCCCTCCTCCTGGCCGCCGTCGTCGTCGCCTTCGGCCTGCTGGAGCTACTCCTCGCTTCTTCGTCGGGGGGCGAGAAGAAGGACGGGTCGTCGTCGTCGGGAGTAGCAGGAGGATACTTCGGACGAGAAGGAGCGCTCATCGCGAGGAAGGATCGCGGCGGAGTAGGAGTAGGAGGCGGCGATTATGGGAGCGGAGGAGGAGGGCGAATAATGGGGGGTGGTCGTGGCGTTCCGTGCTCGCTATCATCGACGATCGAAGACGAGGGAGGGTCGTCCCTCGCGCGCGCGGCCCTGCGCGAGGACGGGCGTCTCCTCGGTCCCGCTGGCTGGAGGGATGGACGGCCGGCCGCCCGCCCATCGGGGAGTGGACGTGCGAGTACGAGCCCGGCGGCGGCGGCGGGGACGGGGGGGCGTCGTTGGGAGTCGTCCGCGTGGGGTTCGAGGTACGCGAATGCCCCCACGAGTACGAGGCGTCGTCGTTCCTGCTCCAGTCCACGTCCGTCTGGATAAACGGCTCGCCCGATCGGTCTTCGAACGGCACGGACGAGACGGCGGCGACTACGACTACCACGTTTCGAATGACCGGCGTCGTGGCCGACCGCCTCTCCTATCGAGACGGGTGCGGACTCTACCATGCCACCGTATCCGTGGCGGTAGTCGACGATCACTTCCGCGACGACGACGATGGCGGGGATGCATCGGCGGCGGTCCGGCTGGATTTATTCCACACGTCGAATCACCGTCATTATTCCATCACGTCCGAGGACATGAAACGCGCGGAGGATATCAAGGCGAACGATACCATGAGGGCGAACGCCTCGCGGTACGTTTCGGAGGCGCGGAGGGCGCACCTGGAGGATCGGCGATTGGACCTCGTCGAGGGATTTCCGATGGAGATTCGTTTGACGATGGATCGTGCCCGGGACATGGGAAACGGTAGAACGATCGGAGGCGACAGAGATAATCAGCATCACCCCAATGGCGATGGCGAAGCGGGGGGTCGGTCATCACTCGATCCGCATCTCGCGCTCCTCCCCGACTGCGCCGCGCTGCCCCTCTCCGAGTGGCGGCCGGCGGGAGTCGCCTCGACAGTCCCCTTGGGAGCATCCGACGCCGCCACGAAATCGCGCGAGTGGAAGTTCCAGCCGGCGCGATGCTCCTTCGTCGATCGGACGTTGGAAAGGATGAACGAGGAGTTCGCCGGCATTCGCGTCAAGTACCTGGGCGACAGGTGCGTACCATACATGCATATCGTGTGTCCATCTCCAAAGTTGTTGTCTCGAGGGGCGCTGCAATGAATAGTGTGTGGCATGCATCTCTTGGGTGGTATCATGTCCATCTAGAGCCACTTTGCGAGTGGTTCTTTTTGTTGGCAGTACTGGCCGATACGAACTTGCCATTGCCTGGGTCTAACCCTGATTCTTTTTGTTGGCAATACTGGTCGATACGAACTTGCCATTTAACATCCGCTATCGGCTGGCAATACTGGTCGATACGAACTCGCCATTGGACATATTCTATCGGCTGGCCCGGTCTTACCCCGTGTTTGTCTTCGCAGCAACGGGCAGTTCCTGAGCAGACAATGGCAGAGCCTCATGTGCCCTGATCAAAACGTGACGAATACCCAGTACTTCCAAGATCACCACTACGACTGCCCGGGTCTGAACAACACCTTTCAGTGGAACTGGCGATTCTTTAGGGGCGTGCACTCGGAGGCGGGGGATACGAGCACGGACCACGACAACCTGTCCGCGCGGCTGCGTCGAGGCGACCCCGCGTCGTGCCGCACCTTCCTGGGACTGGGGACGTACAACGCCACGATACTCATGGTGCCACACTGGCTGTACGTGTACGAGACTAGGGAGGGGCTACGTCAATTCCTGCATTCGTTGCGGAGCCTCGTGGACGCGTGCCGCGCGGACCATCCGGAGGAAATGGCGCGGCACGTGACGTTGCTCCAGACGACCACCGCGACGGATGCCCTCCCGCGCGGACGGGACGAGGAGGCCTTCGAATGGCGCGGGATCGACGACGGTGGATTGGAATCGTTCGCGATTGCCGCCGAGGAGGTGCTGCTCGGGGGCGGACTCATCGACGGCGTCATCCCGATGTTCGAGATGTCGCGGGCGCGGGCGTGGACGGTCCCCACGACGGACGGGACCCACCTGCCGATGCAGGACTATGGAATCATGATCCCGGTCCAGACGGCGGCGGTCCTGAGTGCGATGAAGTTCGGTGGGGGGAGATTGAGCGCTTTGGAGGAGGGAGATCCCAGGGCGCGGTGGTTCGTGGGCGTGGATGTGAGGCGCCGCTGATACAATATCTGTACCAAAATGTACCATACATAATGCAACTGCCAACCACCATGAGATCTTTTACCATCAACGATCTAAATGGACTACTTTCTGTGCGAAGCAACCCTGGAGCGATGGGTGCAAGGGTGACCTACAATCCTGCATCTGTCCCCGCGAGACGATCTGCGCCGATGACCTAACGTCGATGATCTTCCTCACCATCGCCCGTTGTTCCGCGTGGTTTGATTATCCCCTTTACATGTGCCTGTTCCTGACCAAGGCGCGCAACTTGAACAACTACCTGCAGTCGACGATGATCAAGTGCTGGATCGACTTCTCGGACAGCCACAAAGTCCATGCTCTTTTCGGCATTATCGTAGGTATTGAATCGATGGCTCATGGCTTCTTTCACATCCTGAGGTGGGCCAGGCGCAAGGACGATATCAAGGTACGCGGCTCTCTCTCTTCTGTTTGTTCTCATTTTTGTATCATATCTTCGTACAAACAATAAAACTCGCCTCTCACAACTGCTGAACTGCATGAATTCAGCTCCTTTGGACGAATCCTACGGGTATCACCGGAATGATCGCTCTTGCTGTCTCTACACTTATCATTCTCCCTATGTCAGTCCCCAAGTTGAAGTCAATGATTGCTTTCGAATGGAGGAAGGGTGAGTCAACAAATCCTTTCTGCCATAATGTACATCCTTCTTGTGGCGCACGCTGAATCTGTGCGCATTCTTTATAGGACTTCACTACCTTTCGCTCCTTTGGGGAGCGTGCCTAATGTATCACGAGCCACAGAGGATTTACTGGTTGATTGGTGTTCCACTGGTGACGTATTCTGTTGACAGGCTCGTTGGCATGTTCAGAAAGACTCACCTGGTTGAAAACACCTACTTTGAGCGCCTTGGTGATACGTCCTGTACTGTCACTTTCGAGAACCCACCCGGCTTTGAGGACTTCAACTCTGCTTATGTCTACATCATGCTTCCATGGGTGTCGAAGTATCAGTTCCACGCGTTCAGTGTGTACCCCTGCAGCAAACCTGGCCACTCTCAGCTATGCATCTCTAAGTCAGGTGAGATTTGTTGGATGTTATGATAGACTCAGGTTGTATTAGCCTCGTTGTGTTGTGTTTTGTTCAAAGTCTGGTAGCACACCACTCCTATAACAGTCTCACCAACTGCGCTCTCGCGTTAAGGCTGGTTCACTACCCGTCTCATGGAAGAAATCGCCTCTCCCGCACATAAGCCGGCTTTCATCGTTGGTCCATACTTGTCTCCTTTTTGTTCCCCGGCCATGAACGCTGAACACGTCTTGGGCATCGCTTCAGGCATTGGTGAGAACAGACAACGTTATGTATTTGTGCATCCATCATCCAACTACTCTCACTTCCACACGAACTTGATTGTGCACCACCCAAGGTGTGACTCCAGTGATCTCACTCATTAAAAGGTACTGGTTCACCAGCAGGCGCATTAACTTGATCTGGATTTGTCGAGATCCTGGACTTGTTGAATGGTTCTTTGATAATATNATATACTACACGGGGAAGAGGCCACTAGGTATGAGCATCCCCATCTTAATGTTGCGAATCCTTTGAATGTGACCTGAGTGGCGCCTAATAACTCACATGCTGCCCCATCACCTGCCTCAGTTCTCAAGAATGATATTCCCCCGGATTCTTTTATTTACAAGGGAAGGCCTGACCTCGAGAGGGTCATCAACTCGCTTGTTCTTGGAACAGAGAATGGTGACTTTCAGGCGGAAGGATTCGGTGACGGTGTGACGACGATCTCCACCTCAGGGTTGTCTCCCGAGGCACGGGCGAGATCCTACATCGCGAAGGCGATGTCTATCTACACGAATGCCCAGCTCTTCAGCTTCGCACAGGACGCTTCGAATGAGGACCTGGATAGCGAGGATCCCCTGAACGAAGTGGTCAATGAACAGGGTGTGCTCTCGCTGATGGAGGAATTGTGCAACGACAGTTACAGCAGCTACCAGAAACAGTTGGCAGAGAATTTTCAAGAGTTGAGTACTGAAGGATACATGACACTTGATGATTTTGATGACTATCTTAGGCTGGCATTAATGTCAGACGAGATTGACGATGACATGTTTGTCTCCACTCGTCGCGGAAGCCTTGTGTCAAAAGCGAGTAATCTCTCGTCCGGAGGTGGCCGACGTCACAGCATGATGTTTGCACCAAAACATGCAAGTACTCAAGGACTGCTTGCTTCGTCGTATGAAGAGGTGAAGACAGACGCCGAGATGCACGTCAAATCGATCCTTCAAGGAAGCAGCAAGTTTGGGGGCAAAAATTGGGGAATGTTGTACTGCGGAGGTTCTGCGCCGGTGGTGAAAGCTCTGAAGGAATACAAGCGCAAGTATGGTGTGTCATTGTCTGTTGAGAAGTTTGATTGGTAGTGGGCACAATGCACGATACATGTGTGACTTGAAAGAAAGGGGAAGCGGTTGGATTAACAGAAACTCCTAGCTCGTCTCCTTGGAACAGAGGCAGTCAAACTTGCACTTATTTAGACAATGTGATCTCTATTAAGTAGCCCCCAAAAGTTGCTACTGAACTAGTTGACTATTACTGGCGAACCCTCTAGCAGGCAGCAGGCAGTAACTGAACTAGTTGACTTCGAATACACATACCGATGAAATATATTACTGGCGAACCCTCTAGCAGGCAGCAGGCAGTACTCAGCTCATGTTGTCTACGAGTGAGCCAGCGTAGGATAGAACATCCATTGTTGCTCTACGCAGCGAATGGAACATCCAAGTCGTCGTCATGAGGTCCAATTGCCTGTTTTGGTTCACTTCCTTCCATCTCCTCGGCCAAAGGATCAAGCATACTCTTCTTGCTCCTTCCACTCTTCCTCTTTTTGAACATCTTCATTCTAAGCTTGCCATTTTTCGTGCTCTTTGTGGATGGCCCTTCCTCACTAATGACGTGACCAGCACTACTAGCGGCCCGTCTCCTTTCTAGCTTTGATGCAATCGCCTGAATCTTCGCTGAGACAGAGTCGACAATTTCGTCACCGCCATCATCACCACGCCTGATCTCGATCCCTGGCCTGACCTTTGTCCTGAAAATAACCCTAGACCTCACATTCTTTCCCAAACCAGCCGTATTTGTGGCATCCTCATCAGTGGGTTTGCTGCCATCACTTACCACTAAATGCTGTTGCTCCTGTTGGCTTGGTCCTGATGATCTTGATGTGGACCCGTCCAACTCTTCGCACTGAATCATTGTGACTTTATTTGCATCATTGAATACTTCAACACTAGGTGACTCGAACAACTCAGGATTGTCATCGTGATCAGACTCATCGATATCAGCGATTGCACAATTGTCCATCTCACACCCTGGGTTCAATTCACCATCATCCACATTACACGGCTCTCCACACTGCATTGGGTTGCAAGCAAACAACTTTTCCAGAAACTTGCCTACGCCATCTTGTGACTCAGTTTTCACAGGTTCAACCGTCTCCTGCGCCTTAGTAGACGCCAATGTTGACCCCGCTAAAGTTTCTTCTGCATCATCCTCTGGGCCTTGGCCACTCTCCAGAGTTGCAGTCTCTGTACCATCGGTACCAATTGACACGCTTGACTTGGTAGACTCATTTGCTTTGGAATGGGTGCGCGGAAAGCTCGACTTCTCTTCCACAACAGGCATGACATCTTCTCCACTTCCTTTGCTCTGAGACGACCGCAAAGAAGATCCATACAGGTCCATCTCTGACATGCTCTCATCCTGCAGCTCATCGACTGGATTGGCTTCAATCGAAGACACCTGAGATGGAGTCAAGTTTTCCAATGCGATGTCGATGCCGCTTTTCTTGTTCTTCTTGCCACGGAAGGAGAATCGTTTGGACTTGAGCTTAGCAAACGACAGCTTACCGCGGGAGCTGCTTGAGCTCTCTCTTCGATCGGTTGAAGGGTGTGGAACGGGGCCCAAGTATGTGACTTGCGTTGGGGGCTCTGCAACGCGGCGGATTTCCCTTTCCAAATCACGTTCAGCCTGGTTGATAATAGCACTGGTGGCTGTTGTCGAAGCCATGGTCGAAACTCCCGTCATGGACGCTGAACTGGGGGCCAGATTTTGAGCGAAGGCTGTGGAGGCCGATGTATCAACACCAGCAGTAGTGACTGTCATGGCCGATAGATCCTGAGTTTTGTTCTCACTGGAGGGGGCAACAGAGGTCTGGGTTGTCCGGGCAGTGGAAACCGCAACAGAGGCCGCATCAGCGGCGGCCGTGGCTGCGGTGGTCGCCCAAGCAGTGGCAGAAGTGGCGGCAGTAGAGGCGGCGGCAGCAGCAGTAGCGGCAGCGGTAGTTGCACAGGCAAAGTTGGTCATGTCATCTCTCTCCTCTGAATTCTCCATAACCTCAGAGATGCTCTTCCCAATCGTAGTCACGATGTTCGCAAGCATTATGCTTCCATCATCTTCTCCATTCCCATTGTTGAAAGGTTTGACACCAACGCCCCGCGCGTTCAGGCCCTGCTCAGACAAATCAGCAGAATACATGGGGTTGATAGTCGGGGATATGGCTTTGGAATATGGGGAGGTATCTACAGTTGTAATGGTGTCTGCAAGGGCACTCCCCTGAGTATCATTCGTCTATAGGAAATTGCAGATGTGGGCAAACTGTGAGAGAAGTACAAGAAACAGTCAGTAGTATAAACCCAACTGGCCCTGGTAGGCATACAACACAAGCAGTGATGATAGAGTGTGCTGCCATCCGTACAATACAGATAGTATGGAAAAGTCTCTCTCTCTCTCTTTCTCTCCACACGGTTCATGGAATGGTCTCCGTTCGCAACATCTGACTCACCCTTTTGGAAGCTCCAGAGGCATTGGACATCACCGACGTAGGCGTAGGCGCCCTGCCATTGGGCATGATCGGCGGAACAGAGGTGTGCTCGCCCCAGCATATCCTGCGGTAAAGCTCCTCGCTTTGCTCGTCGCTCATAGGCGTCCCACTCATTTTGGTGACGTTCATGGGCGTGGTACCACCCGTGAGGAGTGAGTCTCCTGCCGTTAGGGATCCGGTCTCGTACGAGAAAAGGGATATCCCGCCTAGACCGTCGGTGTTCTTGGTACCTGCCGCGGATCTTTCGGGCGTTGTAGCTGGAGTTGCACTGGTGTATTTCCCGGACGTAGTGGTGCTCGCCCTGCTGTTTGGTCTGCTCCTGTTGCTTGCCCTACTGTTCGGCCTGTTCCTATTGCTGACCCTGCTCCCCGGCCTGCTCCTATTACCTGCGACACTGGTCGTCATCTTGCTGGACTCTCCATCTAGACCCAAAAAGGGATCAGTGAGGGAATTGGACTCTTTGCTTTTGGGCGTATCATTCCCCCCGGTGCTCGACTTGCCTGCCCGAGTGCCGTCATCTTCGGAGATCCTCGGAGGAGTCGTCTCCTCCTGTCGCTGTTGCTGCTGCTGTCCCCTCTCCGGGGTATTGGGGGCGGTGGAGTATCCGCTCAGGCGGCTCACGTCATCCTTGTGGTCGTCGATGACCAGAGGTTGGCTCTTGCCTTTCCGCTCGTCGAACGGTCTCGACTCCACCGTCACCAGCGTAGGGATGTTTTTCAGAGCACGATCGTAACTGTTGTCGTCGCCCATCTTGACCGTGGGAATATTTTTCAATGCACGATCGTAACTGTTGTCATCGCCCATCTTGACTTGGCAGAAATGAGGGACGATGTCTTCTCGATCAGAACTGTTTCATGTGAATCTGCCGTTCCTACAATGTAGCCATCTAGGCTTGCTGGAGTGGTCGATTAATCAAAGCAGGTCCACCTTCGCCCCCTTGATCGAGGTATTTCAGATGAGAGGTGTGGTGATCTGGGTGATCAGCACCATCGAGCACAAGAAGACTCAACCGATGAAAGGAGTGTCAGATGCCCTCGCATGTACCAATAAAGGCGACGATGCGCAATCAGCTTTTCGTGGGGCACGAATGGGACCGCCTCTTCGTTTTGCGGGCGCCCAGTGCAGGTTCGACCATCTAACCAGAGCAGTGATTTTATCTCTCCGAGAACATGAGACGACGGGTTGGGAAACAGCACCGTATCCTTTCGGTCTTGATTGCTTCCCTTGCGTAGCGTTGAATTCAATTGAATGGGTTTGTATTGATTCAAGCTCGACGCCTTTCCGCCAAAATTGAGTGCCCCCATCCTCTTGCCCCATCGCGTGACGAGTTGTTGGTTGTTGCTGAGTGCTGAGCGAGCGAGTATGGGTCTTATGGTACCATGAGTTACCTACCATAGATGCTCAACACACATGTCATTTGAGAGGCTTTTGAACAAATTTTCCGTTCGATAAAATTGAACTCATTCAAAGCGTTGGGGCCTCTATGTCAAAGTATCGTATGTAGGAATCGGTTCATACCATAGTTCTGGATACAAAGCCTCTAGGTACATTTCGATAGAGCGCATACATAGCCGCGACTCAGGTTGTCAAAAATTATGTGAGTGCTCTTGCAAAACCACCAATCTACACATGTTACGATACACACTCGAGATCGATTGGAATGGTCCCATCCACCGAGAGAGGCCATCGTTCTCTCCGAGTGCAGCAATGAGCCCACATAGGGTGGGCGCCACATGGTGGATGAGTGCCAACGCAGCGCCAAGCCGTGGCCAATCTAGTTGATCTCACTGAAGCCCTGAAGAGGCTGCATCTCAGAAGAACAAAGCCTCCTACGGGGACAACTGACTGTCCATATCCCAAAACCATGAGGGCAAAGATTGGCACGGCGAGGACTGTAATTTTGGTCCTCGTGGCGCTGCTCCACGTTGTCTGCGCCCGGACCGGGGTGAAGAGCCCCTTCCTGTCCACCACCTTGTCGACAAAGATCACCCCGCTTGAGTCCGCCGAGCACGACGCCTCAGACTTTGACTCCGATCGCAGGGCAGTCTTTTCAGAGGCGCTTACCCACTTCTTGCACAAAATATTCCAGGATCAGGAGGTATATGATGTGAGGATCATCAGCGTCAACATCTTCGACGATCACGTGCTGCACAGCGGCAATCACGATGTATCATCGGTGACAAGGAATATCTCTCCCGGCGTCGATGATGGTGCGGTGCAAAAGAGAGCGCTTTCTTTTTCAACGGTGGTCGCAGCCGAGCACACCGACGAAGAAGCCATCGGCGGTATTGCCGAGGACAGCTTCCGAAAGATGCTGATACACGTCTGCGACAAGTTTCAAGGACACCTTATGAAGTTCCTTAGGGATACCGGGGACCCCTACTTCGAGGAAGTTGAGAGCGTGGTGCTGGGTGACTACGAGAGGGCTCATGGTATCGCAACCAACGCATTGGCCAGCGGCGATAGCGGCGAAAACAGCGATAATGCACTGAACACGGCAGCGATTGTAGCCATCGTACTTGGATCGATCGCGTTTGTGGCCCTGATGCTCGCTTCAATCAAATATTATCGGGTAGGAAACGAGCTGAAGAAGCAGCGGCTTCAGCAGTCGAAGGAGGTCTTCACGATATCTTCGGCGAACACGTCAGGAGCCGTGCTCCAGACAACTCATCCGGACGACTTCTCGTTCAGCCCCTCGCCAGGCGTTACAAATGGTGGCTACTCGGGCCTTGTCGGCGCCTACTCTGACTACAGGGACAATCCAATCGACAACAGTCCCAGCATGAACGATGAATCTCCATTTTCTTCCAAGCCCTGGAGCAAAGATGAGAATAGGATTTCATCAGTGTTTCCTGACTCTGGACCTCCAAATGCTAGCCTCAATTTAGCACCCAAGTCTGCAACATCCTACACGGACGAACTCAACTCGCTGCCCAAGCAGCATGTATTCGCTCCCCCGGGGAAGATAGGAGTGGCCATTGATGTCGTCAATGGGCAGCCGGTGGTGCACAAGGTGCGAAAGAACTCGCCCCTCGAGAATATGCTCCAATCGAATGATATCATCATGGCCATCGACGACGAGGATGCCTGCGGAATGAGCGCCGCGGATGTCACAAGCTTGATGGTGAAGAGGATGGATAGGGTGAGGAAGATCACTTTCGTGAGGCGCTATGGCTGAATCGAGCGGGAGGTTTAGGACTGCGGTTTGGAACTGTACTGATATGGTTCATTTTCTTGCATTATGATGTTATGATACATAAATTTAATGGGTGCACATCTAGTAGAACATAGAAAATGTCTTGTGTTTGCTCCACAAGTCTACAAACACTCTGACGATGTGATGATGTACCATAGAAACACGCATTGGATGATTGCAACATCTTGGCTGTGTGGTCGAAAAGGTCAAGGACTGAAGTGGTTAAAGTAGAGCCCATTTCTAGTACAATACAAATATATATCTACATCACTCAGATCAGGTGCATCATTGTTCTCTCAAGTATTTCATGTCAAGAGACAACTCCATCCCCTCTCTGTGCGAAACCAGGAGATGCTATCATGGCTCGTTGAAACTTTAGCTCACGTCAAGCCCACACCAAAATAACTAATATGACTGCAACCATGCTGACCACGAGAAGTCCATGTGCACCTCCCCTCACCCCTCACCACCACTCATGAATTTCTACCAACAACACTCTCTCATTACAACTCTTTCGCCGGGTCCTTGTCTGCCTTTGGTTTCTCATCCGGCTTAGCAGAATTGACGTACACACTGAGTAGATATGTCCAGACACTGGTAGCCACCATAACGATCAAACTGGAGTAAAATTCGCCCTCCTGCTCCTCGTGATTGTGCGGCTCCGTCCCAAACGTGGACGATATCCAATCCTCCGCTGTTGCATTGAACTCTATCTTCGAGAGGAAGCCAGTGAGTGTCGATCCAATTGCCATCGCAGTGAGACCGATGGGCACGTTGGACATGAGCGAGGTGATGTAATCGGCTGGCCACCCAAATACCAAGAGGCTCTGGAGCAGATGCCCTACGGGGATGTAGCACATGTAAAAGACGGCATAAATCGTGGAGGCGGGATATCCCATAGGCTCGAACGTCACCATGGAACAGTTCAGGCCTGAATGCAGAAGGCGATGAAGTATGAAGAAAAGTTGAATTTTTGGTCCTGGTGGTAGAGACAAATGATGCATTTCTTTCCTTGCGGTGATTTGGATGGCAGCTGGCGGCTGATCTCACCTGTCATAAAGATAACCTGACCAAGTACGCCGACGGCGAGGAACCGCGTGGACTGGGGTATACTCTCCAGCGAGCTAATTCCATTTTCCATTTCGTCGATGCGGGGCAGTGGTCCGAGCAAATACGGTTGCGTTAGTAAACCGAGGCACAAGCAGTTACTCATTTAATCATTGCTCCTCGACCCCTGGTCGACATCGATCCCGCGCAGACACTTACTCGTGGACAAGCCGAGATTTCGGTGCTGAGGACATGGTGATAGATTTGGGTACAGGTTGTAGGATATCAGTTGGGCGGGGGAGCTTATCGTCGAGGATGGTTACGGCTGAATCTGCAGACAAGGTTAAGTTGTATCAACACCCTCGTAGCCCGCTGCCCGCTTTCCGCTTTGGGCCTGGCTGGGGTCTGGGGTGATGTGGAGGGGGTTGACCATGGGATCACGCGATCAGATGGATGCCAATGCGGCCGCTGTGCGTATGTAACAGTGGACGTGTGATGTACAAGATATATGTGGTGCGGACGTCGGCCGGATGATGAAGGAATGAGGCAGGGCGAGGAGCGGGCCGGGTCGGGTGGCATTCGACTCAATGTGGCCACAACATGAATGAATGAATTTTGAAGGTATTTATTCCCATGTGAGGTACTGCTACTTCGGCTATTTTTCGGTCGAATACGTCTGACAAAGTATCTGATTCCTACATATATAGATGTTTGAACGGTTTGAATCACTCTTGAACGAAGATGTGATGGAAATAAACTTCCAACCGACAGCAACAGGTGATCTGGGTGATTTGCTTCACAGGCAAGGTGGGGACAGTACCATATCGTAGATATCGATCATGCTTTTAGCCAAAGGAGCTCTTCCGTGTAGTTGGGCGGCATTATTATTTGCTCCTAGAGCATGTTATCCCCTCACAAAGAAGGTAGATTCATTGACGATCGAGGGAAGGATGATAAAAGCCAAAGCGTTCTCATTCGCCGTGCTGGTGTCCGTGGCATGCATTTCAGCGGAAGCAGGAGCAGTCCATCGAAGGAAAAGAATAAAGCTCTGCAATGAACATACTGCGATCTCGTCAACATACGTGTCTCCAATACTGTGCATATCGGCAAGAGACTACTACGCCGACGAAATTGATGGCGAGGACAATTTACTACTTCGCGAAGCTGCTGATGAGAATGAGCTGTCATACAGTTTTCGGGACCTGAACCCTAGTCTCCAGCATACATTGTCTGCAGCGTCATCTTCGGCCCCCAGATCAAATGTTCATAGATCAAGTGTTAGTAGTCGGCGACCAAAGTATTCAGCTTATCAAGAAGAGGCTGATAGGTTTGAAACAACGTTGGTCTATGCTTTCAATGGGCTCATTTTGTTTGGCAGTTGGGCCAAATTTATGACTGTCTTCGATCTGATTGGTTTATTTGATTAATGTGATCAGGATTACCCTTGCAGAAGATGGCTCGAGGAAGTGGTGACTGATGAAGGTAGAAGTGTGAAGTATATGCAAGGAGCCATAAGTGATCGCAACTATGATAGAGATGTCATTGTGTAAGAAAGATGGCATCACTAACAATTATTAAGTACATAAAAATGCATATTTCCACCAATCCAAATAGGCTGCCCAATGCCCAACAATCCTCATCAAACACTCTGCATAAGTTGTGAAGAGGTTCAAATCAATTCCGCGTCAGTTCTCTCAGATCGGTGTCTTGAGTAATGGCGTTCAGTGCAGCACTATGGATGCGTCGTGCGTCATCTCAGCTGTTGCCATCGTGACATCATTGTTTGCATCAGCAGTTGTACCTTGCTGTTTGATTGAGTAGCTCCTACTGCCCAACAAGTTGAGTTTGCTACTTCTCATTCTGCTGACAGCACTCCGGCTCGTTCTGCTTTCTCGTCTCGCCTCCTTAGCAATTCTGAGCGCATGCTGCTTTGCATGTGCCAATTGAACTTCGTCATCGTCAATCATGCTTATATCAATATTTCCAGAATTCACACTACCACTCGAGCTGCTCCTGTAGACAGTTGTCACATCTACTGCCTTGAGAGAGGGGTCGTCCAGAGCCATAGGCTCAAAGTCAAGCTTACGGTTTACTGTGGGTGGAGCATGCAGTTCCTGTTCAGCTTCCATGCTCACATTGACAGCAGATGCATCTTGAAGGCTGCACTCAAACGAGAACAATTCAGCATCATCATTGCATCTCCCTTCTGTTGCCGCAGGTTTGCTCCCATTACCTGCAGGAGTAGACCCAAGTATTGAATCGCTAGGCGAAGGAGGGTCCTCACCAAAGAGCAAGAATGTCATGTTCCAGTGTTCGCCATTTTTTGTAGGCGTAGGTGGCATGGGAGGAATTTGCATCCCAGATTCTGCCAAGTGTGATGGCGGAGTTGTAAGCATGGCAGGATCATTTTCATCCATTGCAGGCAATGAAGCACTATCGTCAGTGAGAGATTTCGTGCCTTTGCTGTTACCAGATCCCGTTCGTCCAACGTCCAAACTCCGATTGAGTAGTTTTTCTTGAGGCCGGATCGGAGACAGCGAGCAATGAAAGAGCTCCACATCCCCCGTACGAGTCACATTGACGTCAAAATTACCTCGGGAATAGTCATCGTCAACATCATCCTCTACTGGTTCATTGTCGCTCAGAATGAGGTCGTCCGTGTCAGCTGCTTTTGCCCTTTCTTCCGCCAGAGTATCTACCTGAGAAATGATACCACCCAAATCTGCTTCAGTCAAGAAGGGTTTCTTGATAGACTTCTTGAAACGTTTAAGAAGGCTGCTCTTCTTCTTGTCTGCGTGGTTGTTCCCCTTAGTAGCTGTCTTTTCTTCCTTTGTCTGCTCACTGAGTCCTTGAACATCAGCACTGTCCTCGGCTTTTTTGCACTCATCCTTGCCGTCCGGGTCGCTGAATACAGCATCCTCCATCGATTTGGAAACAGAGTCCTTATCGCTCAAATCAGGAACATTGATCTGGTCAGGTAGGAGGCCAACATCTTCGCTTGGTGGAATTTCCTCAGCTTCGTCCCTATTGCCTGTCTCGGTCACTGCCTGGGCACGGGATTGTTTCGACTTATTGAACTTCAAGAAGCTCTTTTTCTTAGCTTGACTTTTCTTGCCAGTCGAAGCGTCACATTTCTCCAGAAGGGGATCCTCAACCTCCCCATGAGCAATGGCGGCTACATTTTCATCATTAGGGGGTGTGATGTCCTCCATCTTCACCACATCTTCGCCCGCCTCTGAGAGCATGGTCTCGTTCACAGTCGCATTCAAATCCTCCATTTGCTTTGATTTCTTCCCAAATGCACGCTTCAGGAAACTCTTCTTTTTGGGCTTGGACTTGGAAGCGATAGGCACATCCTCTGCCACGCCCTTGGATTCAATGGCCAGCTCATCTGGCTCCACCTCATCATTTCCAGCCAGATTGACCTGTTCCAGGGGGTGTGTATCCAATGGTCCATCCTGGGTTTCTTCTGCATCCTCTTCCTCCTTGTCTACATTCTCTGGGAACGGCACATCCCCATTGTCCGCATCCCAATCGGAGTCATACCCATGGCTCAGGTTGCTAACTATAGACTCGATGATGTAGGAGGTTGCGCGCTCGGTGGCGAGGGAAATTCCCTCAAGCGGCCCTGGCTTAGACCCGTCCTCGTTTGGTTCGGCAACCTTAACTGAGATGTATTTGGGCTCTTGGACCTCGTCCGACTGCGTGTTGTGAACTACCTCCTCAACGCAGGGAGGTTTCCCCTCATCCTCTAGACCCATACCTGGTGGGTCTGATGGAAGGACCTCCTCCTTCTCTTCTTCTTCTTCCTCCTCCTTCGATTCAGAGATGTTTAGATCGTGCATGATCTCCGCGGCGGACACCTGGGTGGCGTTCATCGCGTCGGGGGACTCCTCGTCCTCCTTGGCGTGAGACTTCTTCAGACCAAGGGCACGTCGGATGCTGAGTTTGGACGTCCTCTTGCCATTCTTGGCCCTTGACGCGGCCTGGCGCTTGCCGAGTAGCTTCTCTTCGCCATCTTGCGTCAGGGCCTCCTGTTCATTGGGAGCATCCTCTTCGGTCGCATCGACGGCTTCTTCGGTGAGCGACGCCTCTGTGGTTGTTCTCGGGGGAGTCATGAGGGGTGGCATGTCAAGTTGTTGCTTCTTGCCCTCCGCTTTCATTTCCGACTCCTCGGGGAGAGATTCCTCATCTGCCAGCGATGGGATCCTGGAGCCCTCCCTCGAACTCGATTCGATGGGTGCCGAGAAGTCCGCCGGCGTCTTGCACCGTTGCACTTCATTGGTCGTGATCTTTGCAGGCCGGTACTTGCCGTTAACCTGCGTAGGGAAAGCATTCTGGATCACGTCGGCATTGGACCACTCGGAGGTCGAAAATGCCACGCTGCAGACATCGTCGTTAGGGATGATCGCGGGCTTGCCGCCCTCCAACTCCGAGACATCATCATCGGAAATTTTGTCGAGCTGCCTGCGTCTCTTCTTCTCAGCAAGTTTTTCCCTCAGCTCATTCTGCTCCTGCTTCAGCAAATCGACCTCTCGCTTCTTTTCTGGCGTCATAGCATTCTTCTCGGTAGTCGCAGGACGTACCGTCAGGCTGATCTCCCGCTCGGCCCAACACACCATCTCGGCCGCATGCCTGGCATCGTTCACCAATATCCCGTTCACGGCAAGCAGAGTCGCATCTCGCAGCTTGTGATCGCGGGTACTAGTGTTATTAGCGGAATCGAAGAAGATGCTATCGGGCAGTATGCCACTGATGATGGTAACAGGAGTACTGCTCGAGCCCTTCTTGCGGGTGAAGATCAATCCGACCCTCGAGCTGGGCGTTTCCTTCACGGCACGGACCGTAATCACGTCCGCATCCTTGAGTTCTTCGTGCCGCTTGGTCACACGGGACGCCTCGTCGAGGTCCTCGAATGTGGTATCCCCCTCCTCAGCGTCGATCGGACGACGGAAGGACGGGTTCGACTTGATCTGGCGCTTGGCCTCGTCGGCCTCTCGTATGGCCGCGGCGAATTCGGCAGAGAAGTCGATGGGCGTGTTCTCGGAGGATGCCTCGGAGGTGTCGTCGGTGTCATCGCGAGATCCGGCTGCGGTGCTCTGTGGAGTAATCACGCTCGCGTCGATCGTCGCCCTATCCGGACTGGGCGGACCGCCCTTGTCGGGCGTGCCGTGGTGCAGTTCGTCCACCTCGTCGTAGGGAGAGTTGGGCCTACTCCTCGCGGGTGGTGCGGAAGGGTGGATGTCGTTGTCGTCGACCACGTCCTTGGTGGTGTTGCAGCACTTGGAGAAGGCGGGCATGGGGATGGAAGCGACGGAGTCGGAGTCGCTGCTAGAGTGGGTCCGATCGACGGTGGAGCCGCCGCCGGCGCATCCGCCAAGGCCGCAGTTGCGATTGCTCATGGTACTCAAGGCGGAGATGGAGGGGTCGATGCAGCAGTGATGGATTGAGATGAAGGTATCACCGTGGCGCTTGCCGAGGCTCTCGAGTGTAGCTGATGAGTTTCAACAAAATTGTTGAGGCAACGGTCGACGAGGTACGTAGTTATGGAAATTCGACTGCGACCTGCGACCCTCTTCCGATGAACCTCCATGTAATGGTCGCGTCATGCACTGATTGGTCGGTGGGACACCTTCTGATCTGATCGATGGCCCATGGCCCACGCCACCATTGAGGAGGGAAAGCACGCTGCTGAAAGGCGGTCGGCACGCCGAATACCAATCTTGGAATCCTTGGCGGATCTTGTTGCGAGGACCCAATCCGTCCACGTCGCTCATGCAACGTGTCGCTTCATATCACCTCTATCTTTGTCTCTAGCTAGCTTGCTCCATCCATGCCATTGGCAGGCAACATGGCCGGCTTTGTCACACTCTCTCACCTCTCGCGAAACGAATCGAGACGGCAAAATCCCGAGGATTTGAGCCCATCTTGTGGCTCTTTTCCTCTAACAAGATTTGAATTCATTCAAAAGAATCAAATGAATTTCAAATAAGACAAAAATGGTGTTTGTATTGAGTTCCTAATAATGTGAATGCGGATACCTTTCGTATGCACTATAGGACGTGATAATATGTTTTATTTGTCCTATCTATCTATGAATTATTATGACATAATTCGGGTCCTATCAATTTATTGCGACGTTTTTGTACGTTAGAATGTATGTTTCTCCAATTGACCGATCAATCATCGATTTCCCGCCTTCCGCCCCGCCCTACTACAATAAAAATTACATATGTAGGACCAGGTACCTACCTACATATGGAACATTGACCTCGAATTTAGAAGTTTCACGAAACATTGAAAAATGAAGGGTGATCTCCGGAGTTTGCCTCAGCATCCAGGATAGAAGAGTTCAGCCCACCTCTACCGGTTGGTGTTTCAACATCAATCAATTTGGTAATTACTGCCTACTGCGTGGAGTTCAGCATAATCTACAAATAGCACTGATATCGTACCTTGAAATAATGTTATATGATGTGCAAGTGTTGGTACCATGTCCTTCAAGTTCAAGATTTCATTATCATCGGACTGATGTACATGTTTGTGTTAAGGAAATTGATCACTCATGTCACACATGTCGAGTTATTTTAATTATTTGTGATTGCATAAGCTCAGTTTTGCTTGATTTTGTATTTTGTAATGGATGCAAAAAAATATATTCGCACCAATCTTTGTGGAGAGTCAACTAAATTAGGCAGAGACAGAGAATGTGAAAGAGGTGCCCTGATCCAGTGGCAGTGGCAGTGGCAGTGGTGCTTCTACTTCTACTGCTCATCAGTCTGAATTGGTATGGTGATAGTAAAAGAGATTAAAAATGATCTACATCATGATTATTATGATTTGAATTATGGTTTCTGTGCTGGTGCTGTTGGCTGGGGCTGGATATCAATATCAATCATCAAATTGGTACTGGCTTAGAGGGAGAGATCTCATCTCTAAGTCTAAGTAGGTCATAATGCAGAGTAGATTATAGTTATAGTTAGACCTAGTATAATATAACTAAGTATCATCATCGTCATCATCGTGGTACAGAGTATAACAGTGCATGTTGAATTTTGAATGATTCTCATACATAGACATAGAATGCATAGTATTGTATTTGAATTGTACTGAATGAATGCACCACAATCCCTGAATCCAATTGTCTGTTAATACTTCAGAGATGCATAGAAGTATTTCTCTGAAAAGTGGGAAATGTTCAATGTCAATGGGCAAGCTAAATCTAAATTTAAATAGATGTAGATTTACAGTTGCGGTGAGTACCCAATGCTAATGTAGGATGCAGCATTTGGAGTCATTGGGCATGACAGTGTCACCAAACTCAATGATAATGATAGTTGGTTTGTTTTAAATGAAAGTTCTTGCCAGTCCATGAAGCTTAAACACTGAAGACAACATCAGCATGCATATATTTTGGGAGTGCTAGCACCACCCTAGCCCCAGGACCTGGGACTCGGACCGGGGCCCTGGGCCAAGGAGCAGGAGCATGTGAAAAGTTGGTGCCATTCCCAGTCATGGTCATGGTCATGGAGAGCCCAATCGAACCGCGGCACATAATAAAACGCTGGTGGAGGTGGAGGGGTGGGGGGGTGGAGGTGGAGTAGGTGGAGGTGGAGTAGGTGGAGGTGGAGGTGGAGTAGGTGGAGGTGGAGGTGGAGGTGGCGGCAGGGGGCAGGAGCAAGCTACATACAAGCACATGCCAAGTGCGGGGCGGGGGCCGGGCGGGCATGGAACGAGCGCGCCTCTCTTTTATATTTTGCCTTCTTTTGTTTGATTTCCCGCTAAATAATCTATTGATTCCTACATGAAAACGATTTGAAGCACAATGACGCAGAGCTGCCGCCAATCTACTCGCCCGCTTTTGCAATGATGGCACCATCATAAAACGCGAGAACTGAACCTCCACCTCCACGCCGAAGATGCGATCATAAATCAATTCGCTCTTCGTCGGCATTGTCATCTGCCTCCAGCACCTTCAACGCCTCGCATCGACGAAGGCAAGTACCATCCTCGGCAGTGCCCAATAAATTCGACCATGGCTTCCGGCGATTCGCACCAGCTCTCCGCCTACGAGCTGGCCCGGCTCGAGAAGATCAAACGCAACGAGGCTCGCCTGAAGAGCCTCGGCCTCGACGACGCCAAGAAGCGGGTCCGGGCGGCGACACGCAAGACAAAGGCTCCGTCGACCCCCGTGGCGAAGAAGAGGACGCTGCGAAAGGCGCGCGCCGTCACTCCCTCTCCTAAGCGTACGTCTAGGCGACTGAGGCAAAAGCCGGCCCTGTTCGAGCCGCTCATGGACGACGTCGAGGAATTGCGCGAGGCGAAACGGAAGTTTCGGGAGGTGAAGAAGGAGACGAAGAAGGTCGGCTCGAGCTTCAAGTGCGATGTGCCGATGGACTTGGAGAGCTCGCCGCTGACGAAGAAGCAGCAGGCGATCGTAGAGAAGAAGATGGAGGGAGATTTTCTGGGGAAGTTCGAGGTGAGATCCGCGCGGCCAATGACGATGATCACATGATGTGTCACGCCAAGACCAACGTTGGCTTTACGTTCTCCACTGACTTCTTCGTACCTTCTCCAATGCACAGGAGTACGTCACGAACGTGGACGCCCTCTCGGACCAGAACCGCCGGAACGTCATGCGGCAGGTGACCAAACTCGCGACCGGGGAGGGCATACGGTACGAGTCCAGGGCGTACGGCTGGCCCGAGGGGTGCTACTTCCTCCGGGGAACGAAGGTCGGGCCGACGGACGACATAATCGGCCTCATGGAGATCGGCAGGAAATGCGAGGACGAATGGGGGAGGGATCACGGCAACGGCTGGCTGCTGAGCCACCCGCTGAAGAAACTGTACATGTTCCAGCAGTATCACCTGCAGGATTGATTTGGGAATCATGGATGATTTGGACTCATGGATCGTGAATTATCGTGAATTACAATGAAGGCGATGAAAAAACAAACTCAGCCTATATGCATACACATTTGCCTCTCCTGGGATAGACAAGCTATCCTATCACAATATGGAGAGAGGAAGAACTAATACATGTTGACATGGACCATCTTTATAACAATACTGTTTCTGGTGTTATCATCGCAAGATATCTTTGATCGAAGTATGGTCGCTCTCGTGGTCGTCAATGATACTCCGTGCAATATAATGGGGTCTGTGGTCAATTTTGGGTCGTAAGATGTAGACTTTGTTATTGTATGTTACCCTACCCTACTATCTCAAAAGGTTTCATTGATGGGTGCTAGAGATGGGTAAGGGTAGAACTGCTTCATTTGCGCGACCGCCAAAGAAAGTGTGCCTTCTTGACGGCCCAAGACGCTTCAACCCCTACAACTACAATTCCAAGATCGCTGCTACTCACAAGCACTTTACAATTAACACTGCTTCAAGTTTTGGGCGAGGCAAAACGGTCTGTGTTGCTGTACATATCTAATGGTCTCGGTGGCACCGCCTTCTCGTATTTTCTGGGAGGAGAACTCAATGTTTACCCCGCTGCTCATTATGTCTCGCGCAATTAGGTTCAGTATTGCGCCCTCTTTCGTTATTGACTAAACTTCTTCTCCCATTTCATTTTGGACTCTCGGTGAGCCAGGAGTCTCTGCATCATCTTTTGTTTCGGAGTGAGCGAAGCTTTGGATCTCGCCGATTCATCGACAGTGTTGTCTACACACTGGACCGACTGCCCACCCTTCAAGGAAGCTCCTTCGTCGGTAATGAAGCTGCCCCAACTCGATGACGCTGTGGATGGGTCATCTTCGATGACCTGGGCTCTATCGCAGTTTTTGGGCGCACTAGTCAGCTCATAGTAGGTCTCAGTATCATCTCCAAACTCAACTACACCCTCGCGATGGGCATCTGATCTGAAATACGTCCGTCCCTTGAAATCTTTTGCCAACTGGTTGTCCTTGCTTTCTTTGGGCAGTTGTGTGGATTGGCATTGCTTAGTCCCTGGCTCTTCAGTGAATACGCTGTCCCAACTAGACGATGCAATAGACCTGCCATCTTTGCCAGAGTTGGAGTGACTCCAATCATAGCTTCCACGTGCACTCGTCAACTTTAGAATCTCAATCTCATCTCCAATTCTGTACGTCCCGGTTCCATCATTTTTTGATACAGATGAGTGCTCCGATGCAATATTAAGCATCCTCACACCTCTATGGTCTGCAGTCTTATTGAATGCAGATGAGTCTTGCGACTTTGTGTGAAGCGTATTTCCTGGATGAGGCAGTAGCCTTGGTGTGACCTGGCCGTTGCTTGCTGGTTGTGACTGGCATTGCTTTGTACCGGGCTCTTCAGTGAATATGCTGTCGCAACTCGACGACGCTCTAAACTTCTTTGCCCATTTCATTTTGGACTCTCGGTGAGCCAGGAGTCTCTGCATCATCTTTTGTTTCGGAGTGAGCGAAGCTTTGGATCTCGCCGATTCATCGACAGTGTTGTCTACACACTGGACCGACTGCCCACCCTTCAAGGAAGCTCCTTCGTCGGTAATGAAGCTGCCCCAACTCGATGACGCTGTGGATGGGTCATCTTCGATGACCTGGGCTCTATCGCAGTTTTTGGGCGCACTAGTCAGCTCATAGTAGGTCTCAGTATCATCTCCAAACTCAACTACACCCTCGCGATGGGCATCTGATCTGAAATACGTCCGTCCCTTGAAATCTTTTGCCAACTGTTTGTCCTTGCCTTCTTTCGGCAGTTGTGTGGATTGGCATTGCTTAGTCCCTGGCTCTTCAGTGCATATGCTGTCCCAACTCGACGACGCAGTCGATGCATCATCTTTGCGAGCGCAATCTACATCTTCTTTCCCATGTGCACTCGTCAATGCGAACACCTTGGTCTCGTTTCCAAGTTCAACTATTACAGAAGTGTGAGCGTCTGGGCCGCAGGATAATGTCTCCCCCTCCTCTCCTCTCACAGTCGATGCATCATTTGTCCTGGATGCAATCGTCAACTCGAAGACCTCTGACTTGCCTCCACATTCAACAGTGACCAAAGGATGAGCGTCTAGGCTGCACGATGACGTTTCCCCCTCCTCTTCTGTTGGCAGCTTCGATATACCCTTGCCCGAATGTTGTCCTGTATGCATGTGTTCGGTGGGATGAGGATCAATTGTCACAATGCTGCGAGCAGATCGAGGTGCCATTGACTTAGAGGCACAATGAATGATATCTTTCGTGCCTTCCCACTGTGGTGATAGTTGCTTCTCGGTGGGCAATTGTCTGGTGGACTGGCGAAGTTTTGAAGCAAGAACGCCAGCAAGTGTAAATGATGATGATCGAGTGGTGATTGGAATGAGATCTCGTGTGTCCTCCCACCGAGGCTGCTGGTCGTCAACAGTGCCACTCCCTTCAGTTGGGGTTTTCATCATTTTGTGAAGTACGCTGCCAGGATGAATCAACTCATTCTTCGTCTCATTTTTGACGGGCAAATGATGTCGTTTAGTTCCTAGCCTGCCAAAAAATGAGCGTGTGCGTGCCTGAGCACTGAGGGGAATGACATCCCGCAGGTTTTCCCACTGTGGCGACGTCTCGATCACAGTGTCATTTCCAACTGGTTTGGCCCGCTCCATGTTGTAAAGCACGCTGCCAGGATGAGGCATAATCAAATCATCCTCATTTGTTTGGTCATTGCTCTCCTTGCTGGCTCCCATGCTGGGAAGATTCACTTCAACACCTGCCCCATCTGGTAGTCCAGCATCAATTACCTCCACATCTAAGGCCATACCATTGACACTGGAATCGTGGTCCTGATCACGGTCGTCGACTGCACCAGCTTTGTTCTGCGTTGCCTCGATACTACTATCTAAACGTGAGCTTCTCGAAAGGTTGTCAATGAAGCCTCCACGCCGTTGGCTGTCAGCATCGTCTTGAGCAGACTCTGCCGATAATTTCTCCGTGTCCCCTGGTGCACTCTCCTTGGATTGGCCCTCGCCATATCCTGTGATGGAAATAATATTTCCCTCCTCATCTAATTCGATTTCTTCATGGTCACTGTATCCACCTTCAGCACTCTCTCGGCTTGTCAAAATTCCCATCGAATCACGTGCGTGGGAGCCTACCGACCATACAGGAGGCTGCACACGACCTGAGGCACATTCTTCTTTTCCAGATGGGGTCCTTTGCAATGTGTTCTCCTCTGTCCTCTCATAACTGCTGTATCTCGTCCCCAATGTTCCTGCAACTCCAAAAGCGGGGGGTGTATCCTTCCTAGGGAGCATCTCGAACCATTGTTCTTTCTCCTGCCAGGTCAATTTGGCGTCTGGTAGAGCACTGCTTGTTAACTCTTTGAACTCTTTCACGGCGTATGCCCTATCAAACAAATCTTCAACACGATTTTCCTCTGCAGGATTGTTGACTTTCTCCCACGTGTTCTTGTTCGGGTCCCCTTTGGTTGAAGCTGAAGTATCCTCGTCACTATGACTATCCTCTGCATCCTTGTTGGCTATCTCCCACACGTTCTTCTTCGTGTCTCCTCTGTTTGGAGCTGCAGGGTCTTTCGGATACCTCATCACCCAGACTGAGCTGTCATGCGAAGCTAAACCTCTCATATTCTCGTTCGCATCTTGCTCATTGTACGCTTGCTCAAACGGATCGACGATACAGTCATCCTTGTCTGCCCCACTCAGCTTAGCATTTCCACCTGAATTTTCCTCCTTTTTGGCACCGGCTATTTTATCTCTCTCGCCATGGGCAGTATAGTCATCGCCAAAATCGTCATCTCTCCGATCACCAACCTTGGTGGTTTCTCCTTCTTTCACCACAATGATCCCCACCGTCTGGACTACTGATTTTGGGGGTGTATCCTGCTTCTCATTCTCGGGCCCAATGAGTGACCGGCATTCGTCAGTTTCATCCTCCTTGCCGTCCTCGGCTACATTCTCGCCCCCGCTCTGGCTGGATGCTATGGAAATGCTCTTCTTGATAGAGGCTGCATTGCCTACACCGTTGGGCTCATCTTCTTTCAAAACAATGATCCCAGCCGTCTTGGCTGCTGGTCTTGGCGGTGTACGTATCCTCTCACATTCGGGCCCATTGGGTAGATGAGAATCATCATCATTATCCTGTTTGCCACTTTCGGATATATTCTCAGATATATTCTCGGCTACATTCCCGGCTACATTCCCGGCTACATTCCCGGCTACATTCCCGGCTACATTCTCGTCTGCACTCTGGTTGGAAGCTCTAGACATGATCTTAATGATAGAGTCCGTGTCACGCTGCTTCTCTTCTTCCTGCGGAGACGTGTGGTCTTGCAAAAACCGTGCCTTGGCAGCGGCTGCGACCGCGGCCGCCCTGGGTATCACTCCCACCTGATCCGTTGCAATCCCATTCGCCTCGTGCGTAGAATAAGCGCTCTCGAATGGATCGACAGTCTGATTATCGTATCCCAGTTCCTTCTGCTCATCTCTTTCGTCGCCACGCTCATCCTCCGCATTGTCAGCTTTTAATTTGTCCATGCTCCTCTGCTTCTCATCTCGCCGTGAACGCGTGCGGCCGCGAAGGAAGCGCGCCTTGGCAGCCAACACGACCGCAGCGGCCCTGTTCGGTGCACTATCCTTCGCCTCGTATGTGTAGTACGCCTTCTCGAAAGAGTCGAACGTCCTGGACTTCGGCAGGGATACCACCTCCTCGTCTTCAGACGATTCGTCCGTCCACATACTCTTATCCATTTCACTAACGTCGTCTCTATCGCGTCTATTTGTCTCTACCTCGGGTAAAGGGATATCACTTGTATTGACTTCACCAACACCGGTCTTTACGGACATGGACCCGTGCCACCTCACCGACTCCCTTTGGGTCTCCTGCGGCCGGAGGGGCACATAGCTATCGAGCCATCTCGCAGAGGCTGCGAGCGCGACCGCCGCCGCCTTAGGAATGACAGTCATCTGCTTAATATCGCCATCAGTCGTGGTCAAATCTGCCTGGGTGGAGACCTTCCGCCCATCCACCGTGACAATGCGATCGCCAACAGATATTCTGTCGCGAAAGGAGCACGCGGGGCTTATTGTGCAGACGATGGCCCCGCCTATGCCGTCGCCGGATGGGGCAACAGCGACGTCGAGGCCGAGCGTGCCGGGTGGGACTTCGATGATCCGGTGGTGTCCTCTCTCCATCCTGCCGCGAGTCACAACTGATTTGTCACTGCAGTCAATGATAATTCCAGGTGTGCCGCTGCCCTCTACCGTGCCTCTACCGCTGCCCGCCAGTTTCCCGTGGGGTGAAGACAGTGTTGGCGCCCCATTATCTGGTAGGGTGGCGATTGGTAGCATGACGGCAGATAGATAGGATAGATGGAGGCGGGGAGGAGTGTTCTCTTTTTCTCGGCCGGCGCCGCGGCTGCCTAGCGGATGGTTGGATCACATCATGGCATGTGATCGGATGACCTCTCGGCTGCTCGCTCTAGGCAACTTGGCCAAATTGGTCCAGGATTCAGAGCCAAAATGTGACGAATTTGGTTCGCCATTGGAAGGAAAGACTCGACAGGTATCATTTCCTACTTCGGAATTAATTCATTCTTACGCATGTTATATATTATGAATTCCCATGAGAAAATATTATCCCCGCCGCAGCATACCTACAACACGGTACGATACCTATGTACATACCTATGGTATCTACCGTACAATAATCAAATAGAATCTGTCAACTCTGTCTGTGTGTCTGAAGCCGATTTTTTTAGGGATATTGCCCTCGGGGGGCGCCCGGTATGTAGATACCTATCTAGGTTCAACAACGACGAGTGCGAGGGGGG
>JALLBE010000196.1:0-21233 GCA_036939795.1 Thalassiosira mediterranea
TCTCCTCGATCGTACGTTTGTACGCCGCGCTGGCCTCGTTGTCGAGGATCTGGAGGTCGACGCGGTGACCCTGGGCGAGCAGGCGCGTCATGAGGCGATTGTAGGCAGCGATTCGATGGACGTCGCTGCGCGATTGGAAGGGTTCGACAAGGATGAGGTTGCCGTCGCAGTGACTGGCAGTGGTAGGCCAGCATGATGTGCTGGTTACCACTGCGCGACTTGATGGGGAAGCGGCCCATATCATTGGTGTACAACTTGGAGATGTGATGCACCCTGATATGGATCTCGCCGGAGGATACCGCGGGGAGCGGCTCGTCGGGGCCGAGGTCGAAGACCAGCGGGAGCTCGTCGGGCAGAGGGGTAGACGTTGGAGTTGCAGCGTTCCGGGGCGCCTTGGGCTTCATTGAGCGGACGCCCTGGCGCGTTTGCACCATGTGGCCCTTGGCGGTTTCGTCGGGGGCGGGGCAGTACTTCGCAGCATTGTCGGCGGCGAGGCCTGGCCACGTAGCGTAGTTGCCAGCTTTGATGGCACGTAGCCACGTCAAACGGACGGGGAAGCCCGCCGCGGCGTGGAAGAAGCGTACGAGGGCCTCCACGCTGGGGAGGTCGTAGGCTGAGAATGCAGCCGCGGTGGTACTGGTTGCATCGTCGGGGCGTGGTGGGGCGCCGACGTCCTCGGACTGCTCGGCAGGGAGCAGGGAGAATCGCCAGAGCCGTGGTCCCGATGGCTCTCGCCACCCTTGGATCAGGCGCTTGCCATCAGGGGCAAACACTTCGACGGAGGTCTTGGAGAACATGACGGTGCAGTCGGCATCGCACAGGGGGCCGAGGCCGACGAGCGAGTGGCTGAAGTCGGGCATGATGTGGGCCTGCGTCGCTGGGAGGTCGAGGTTGAGCTCGCACAAGGCAGCGGATCGGTGTGGTTGCCCCGATGCCGTGCCAACGAGGATCGGGGGCGCAGTCGGGTCAACATTCACGCTCGGTGCGGTCGGCGTGAGGTAGATGCCACTTGCGCCGGAGTCCATGATGGCCGTGGCTGCAGGCGAAGGGGCAGGGCTGGAGGTGGTGGCGAGGGCGAGGGGACTACAGTATTGCAGAGCAGACGGAGCTATGAAAGCAGAGCTTAAGTTAGCGATCCTATCAAATACCGCCCCCCACCGTCACAAGCCGTCGTCCCAACCCTTGTTGATGGTGGCGCCAGGACCAGCCGGATTGGCACGGGTGGCGGTGTCCACATGTCTAGTGGCCTTCTTAGAGCAGGTGGCGCTCGTATGGCCGCGGGAGACACCGTGGTCGTGCGTAGAGCAGAAGCCGCCGATGCACCATCCCTTCTTGAGCGCCTGGATGAGGCGCTTCTCCTGGGCAGGCGTGAGCTTGTGGCCCCCGCTGGCGGCGGCGGCGTACGTGGGAGCCTTGGCATCACGGGCGGTCTTGAGCTCGGCGCGGAGGGCTTCGAGGGTCTCGTGCTGCTTGGCGTTGGTCGCGGTGAGCGTGGAGACGTTGACCACCAGCTGCTCAGTGACTTCGTGGCTGGTGGTGGCCGCGGCGGCGATGTTGTCGGCAAAGGCATCCAACTGGCCGAGGATAATCCCGTTGGTGGCCGGGACGTCGCCAGCTTCGTCGTTGAAGGAGACTTGCTTGGCCTGCTGCTTGGTTGCAGTGTTGGCACTGCCAAAGGCCGCGCCACGAGATTTCGTGGCACGTTCGAAGCGTTTCTTGGCTTCGTGGGCTTCGAGGAAGGTCGTCTTCCAGGCCGCCCAAGTGCGCTTGTCCTTGGTGAGGCTATCCCACTTGGCTCGTTCCGTGGGGAAGGCTTGGGCGGCGCGGAGCGAGCGCGTGACCACACCAGCGAGGTATTCGTCGGAGATGGGCAGCTCAGTGCGGCGAGCCTTGCGCTGGGCCTTCTGCATCTTGATGATGTACTCGGGCACGCTGGGCGTCTCGTCCCAGTAGCCCGGGAGGGCGAGGGAGATCTCGACGCCATCGACGTCCTCGAGGCCGTCGCTGTTGTCGGCGAGATGCTGGAGCAGCTCGCGGGCGGTGACACCATTGTAGTAGGTGTCGGGGTCTTCGAGTTCAGCCACCCACGTCGATTCGACGGCGGAGAGGATGAACTGCTTCGTGGCGCGTTCGGCCGTGCTGATGAGGGCAGCTCGTGCCTTCTTGGCCTTGAAGGTCGCCTCGAGGCGACGGACTTCGTTCGTCTTCGCATCCGCGGGGATGGCGTTGTCGTAGTCCTGGGCGGCGATGTCTTCCATGCGGTCGAAGGAGTGGTCGTACCTCTTCTTGTAGACGGTGTCAGAGTCGACGATGCCGGAGAGGTTGTCCTTGGTGCCGTAAAAGTTGAAGCTCTTGAGAGTTTCGACGATGGTACGGCGAAGGCGCTCAACGTCGTCGTCGTCCGGGGCACCGCTGATGGGCTCGAACGTCAAGCTGACGTCCGCGAAGGCGTCGGTGATCTCGTCCGCGTTCATCGTGAACGGTCGAACGGCGTGGTCGCAGCGAGGGCGGCGATAGCTTGAGGTGCTAGCGTTTAATTACTAAGGTATAAAGAAAAGCACCATGGTGGTGGTATAGAGATACGTTAGTAATTAATGCCACCTCCATGGCTGGCGCTGGCCATGGAGAGGCGAGAGTCTATGCTGGGCTTGGGCCCTCCTGGCTGGCTGGCAGATGTGCGGCTGTGGCCAGAGGAGACTGGTAATGAGCTCTAAGCTGCAGGAGCTACAAGCTTCATAGGTGGAGCAACACCAGACGCAGAGAAAATGGCCAGATTTGGCCTGTGTTTCACTGGCATAAATGGTGCTGCTGCATGTCAAGCAAGCCTCAAAACCCTCTAGATACAAAGCTCATGATTGTTTCACAGCTCTTGCAAACTCCAGCGTTTTGCCACATGCCAATCAAGTCTGATATGACGGCTCCTACGACATCCGGATCCGTGTACACACCTGTTACAATCATAGCTGCCACCCACCGGCATAAGTAAAGCTTGGCAGGGTTCAATGTATCTATGTATTTGTGTACGTCCATCAGATCAAGTTTGCCCACACTATCAATGGCCTCATCATATTTACTATCTAGATAGGTACAGATAGTACCTACTTGTTAGCAGGGACAGGGGTTAATATCTATTAACCCCTTGTACTTGTACCTTCTTTGACCAAGCTTTGTCCTGGCTCTGGCTACTCTCCAAAAATATCATGAAATTAAGGGTTGAAGCAGAGCTGAGAGAAGTGGTAGTGGTAGTGGTAGAGAGAGAGCAATTTATTATTGACCCCCCCAAAAAATCAAGTCACAATCTCTCCTTCACCGCTAAAAGTAGTTTTCAATACCCAGAGGTGGAGCTGCTGCATCCTCCAATGAACGGCCCCAGCCACAACCCCCCTTGCCCTTGCAGAGGGCATTGTCACCATCCGAACGATCGTCGTCGGCGGCGGAGCTGGTGCGGTGGACCTCCGACGTTGGACGCTCACACATCAATCAATCCGCAGGCTGGCAGTCGATCCGCCGGGCTAGACAAATGGATAATTTGTGGGGAACAGAAACAGAGCCAGAGCCCGTCGGACTAAAGTAAAAGCAACACAAGGCGACACTTGAAGCCACTATGTAGGTAGACTCATGATGATTTCTGATTGAAGCCGTCGGACTAAGAAATGACCTAATAACCCAACCGTTTTATTTTAGGTGTAATTTACACCTAGAAAGTTTAATTCAAATGTGTTTATTTACCGTGTACCTGCGCTTCATAATATGTTTTTGCTAGCGATTTAAAATAAAAACGAAATGAACGAATATGGCCTGAATTTTAGGTGTACTTTTGTGTAATTTACACAAAATGTAAATTAGGGTATCGTACATAAAAACCCGCGCGCGCAGCGCCCGCCTACATACGTATGTACGTACCTAGCTCTAGAGGTATCGTATGGTACATACCATATTCAGTTGCATTCAGAATTCAGAACAGCCCTTTTCGCGGTCGGTCAGGTTCCACGCGTTGAAAGGTTAACTAGATTAAGGAGAAGCGAAAGTACCTTGCCGGCTCGATTATGTGTCTAAATTAGCTGTGAATACCGTAACGGGCCAGCCACGGCCAACAACGCAACTCTGAGCTTGCTCTGAGCAGCTCTGATTGAGAGGCGGCCGCCGCAAGACAACAAACTCGAAATAGATAGAGAGGCAAAAAGTAGCAAGTAGCAAGACGACGACCATGGCGATGGGACCCGGAATGGGATCGGGTCGATGATGAAGCTGTTGAATGGAGCTGAGGCAGTGAGAGCCAAAGCAACGGCGTCGCCGTCGCCGTGGAGATAGGTGTTGAAGGCCGCATCGATAATTTTGGCGGATTGATAATTGCCGCACGTCGCAGTCCCCCCCCCCCGCACGGACCCGCGCCGCATTTTTTACCCCGACACGATAAAACAGTGAAACCATGCCCGCCGCCGGTGCATCTTCCTCCGCCGCAAGGCAGAGGAGAATTGACAGGAATAACCCCGGTGCAGCCGGCGGGAATGTCAGAGTAGCTGGAGATCGTCGTGCACGGATGGCTCGTGAAGGGTCGAAGTCGATGCTGGTGATTAATTCGCAGCGGAGAAATTTGGGGCGCTCCCAATCAGCTATGTCGATGCTCTCATCGTCACAGAAGCAAATGATAGCCTCCTCGCAAAGAAATCTGTTTGACGCTCAGCTGTTAAACTCTTCCGACCTCGGCCCACCCGAACTCCGGCGAGATTTTTCTGATTCCATGCCTAGCAAAATGACAGGGAAGTTGGTAGATGAGTTGCGTTTTGGAGATTCAGTGAGAACAAACCCCGAGCTCTATCTCACTCACAACGGAGCGGATGGGGAGAATGCGAGACTGAGGTCATCGTTTAGTGCTGAATCCTGTAATAAGAGTGACATGACAAAGACACAGGTTGAAGACCAGAACCTGACACGACGACGGAGTTCAGCAACGCAAGAAAATGCACCCAAGGACCGGGATAGCCTCACTGACGAAAATGCCAACGAAACATCATCTCTCCACTCTAAGGAGGAGACAAACCCCCTCAAAGCTGCATTCTGCGCTTTCCGGATGATGGTCGGAAGAGTTGTCAACGATGATAGAGTCCAAAACATCGTCCTGCTCATGATTGTTATCAACTCAATTATGATGGGCGTGGCTACCTTCCAGTTTGTAAAAACTGACCCCAATCTCTTGGAAAAATTCGAGCTCGCAGACCAAATATTTCTAATCCTCTTCACCATCGAATCGTCGATGCAACTGATATATTATGGATGGACTCTCATCAAGGATGGCTTCTTGGTCTTTGACCTTCTCATTGTGGTGTTGAGCTGGGCGCTGGAGGGGGCGCAAGTATTCCGGGCATTCAGAATATTTAGAGCCATGCGGCTGATAACAAGGATTGAAACCTTGAGGGGTTTGGTTCTGGCAGTGTTTAGCGTGGCCCCCAAAATGTCAGCCATTTGCATGCTGCTAGGTCTTATCTTTTACATTTTCTCGGTCATGTTCACTCAGCTTTTCAAGGATATGCATTCGGATTATCCAGATGACATCAACGAGCCATATTTCAGCACAATATACGATTCACTGTTCACACTTTTTCAAATGATGACGTTGGTGAGTCTCATTGAGTGAAATAATAGGATGAGTTTGTGCAATTGCCTTTTCGCTGTACTTTCCTGACAGCTTCGCCTTATCTCATTTTCAACAGGACGAATGGGCAGATATCATGTACCAAATGATGATATATCACCCCTGGGCATGGCTTCCTTTCGTTATCTTCATCGTCATAACAGGCTTCGTGGTCGTGAATTTAATTATTGCGGTCATTTGCGACGCTGTGCATGTATTGGGAAATGAAAACAAAGCTGGCCTTGAGGGGTATGAATTAGAGGGTTTTATTTCAGATATTGTGAGGGGGGCCAGTGCTGATGGGAACAGTATGGAAAGCCCAGTACTTCTTACTACTGAGCAAAAGTTAGAGTTTCTGCAGAAACAACTTGATGCAATGGTAGAAGTTCAAGAGCAAATGAGAATAACAATAACCTCGCTGGTCAAAAAGTTGGAAGAAAACGCTAAGAGAGAAGCAGAACCGCTGCCGAGACTGATCAATCGAGGGGATCAAATTGAAATAAGGGACTCGCGGACAGTGCCTCGGTCTAGATCAGGGACCAAGGCACCAATAGATTCGGCTGAGTCAAAGAGAACAATGTAAATAGGTGAAAAAATGTAATTACAATTGAACTCCTCAAGATGTAGGCCTTGTCATTTTGTCAGATGGTACAACTCCGCGGGAAAAACAAATCTCATTATTGGTTGGGTGCATTGAGCCCGCGGATCAGGTCATAGACGTGCAAGATGTGTACATATTGTGAAGACGTGCGCATCAAACTTCCTCAGCGGGGGGGAAGGGGGGAGGGGGCGACTCTAGCGTGTAGGCAAAAAACTGCAGTACAGTAACTGCATGTTGGCTTCGACTGGAAATGAAAATGTGAGAGATAGATTGCCTTGTCTGAATCTAGTTTAGGTACAATACTCATGAACACTCTGGAGTTGAAGAGGACACTCTAGACATCAAAAAGCATGCGAGAGCACCAACGAGTGCAATGGTTATCAAATAGGTACACCTGAATGATACATAGCATCACCATAGATCACCATGCTTCGATACTTGTGCTTTATGAAATCCACTCGAAACCAAACTTCTCAGGAGCTCGCGCTGCTGCTGGAAGCCGAAGATGATGAACTGCTAGATGTGCCGCTGCAGCTACTGCTGTCGGAAGAAGAGGAACTCACGGAACTATCGTCGCTTGAACTTGATGAGGTGCCAGTCGTCTCAGAAGCCATGGCGCTGGTATGATGTGAACACTTCGCTAGCTCGGCCTCCAAGGGTGAATCCCGTTGTTGCGCGATGGCATTGCCTTCCGCGACTCGGTCTCTCCCTTGGTGAATGTCTTTTGCAACATTGCTATGCTCGAGTGACGTTTTCTGATGTGCCTCGGGAGATGCCTCTGCACGGCTCCCATCGTTCGCTGGATTGCTGATCCTTTGATCCTCCTCCTTCTCCTCCTCCGAGTGAGAAGACATATTGTCGCTACTGCTGCTGCTAAATTCACACTTCCAACAATCGTTGCCCAATACTGGTACTGCTTTTTCAGGTGGTTTCTTCACGGAAGCTTGGCCAACATCGATTGAATCCTCCTGCGCAGCTATTGTATTATCATCTGCTACTGCACCTCTTTCCTGCCCATCACCAGGGGCTTCGCTCTCAATAGCCCTTGGCCGAGTCAATGGGATTGTTGGTACAGCATCATCGACATTCAAAAGCAAATTCCTTATCATGCGGACTAATGACTCGTCGTTGGTGGGGACGAGCCTGTCTCGCATTTCCTGAGCAAATTGAATGTGTGTTAAAGAACAGTTCGTATTAGTAGGATAACAAGGATGGTGTGCAATATCAGAACCCAGGACTCACGCACCTGGAGATAGTTCTTCTTTGCATCCTTACTCAATCTACCCTCTCCTTCCTTCATCGCAGCGAGCTGCTTTGCGATGTCGCAGAGGATATTGTGCGCCCTCCTCCTGCCCTCGGCAAAATTCTCGTTGCTCCTCTTGCTGTTTTCGTTGTAGCAGAGATCCTCTCCTGGCATCTTACGCTTCACCTCATTTCGGATCCTCCTTGCGTTCCGAACCGCATCTTCCGGCCAGCCGCAAGTCGCTGCCATCTCGACTCCGTAGTCGCCGGCTATCACGTACCAAGACAACGAGAAATGTTTGAACCAGAGCAAGATGAGTCAAATCTTTCTTTGCAACATCATATACGCATGAACAAAACTCACCCGTTACGCACGGACCCGGAAGTATCTTGTGCGTGTAACTTATGTTGCTAGTTTCCCCATTGGCGCTCGAGGATATCTGGCTCCCGAGGTGCTGGTTCTGGACGTTGGGATACACCTCTGCGAGCTTCGAAATCTGGGGGTAATGCGTCACGAAGAATGTCATCGCCCGTTTCGTCAACAGGTACTCGGAAACAGACCACGCCACCGCCACGCCGTCCTCATTGCTCGTTGCCCTGCCCAGCTCGTCGAGGAGGAACAGCGACCTGTCCGTCGTGGTGTTGCATATTGTGGCCGTCTCCTTCATCTCCAGCAAGAAAGTACTAATATTGTGCTCCTGATCATCGGAGGTGCCGATCCTGGTGCATATCTGATCCCGTATGGGCAGGTAGGCCTCGTCCGCCGGCACATAGGATCCGCAGTGCCCGAGTATGACAATGAGAGCTATCTGCTTCAGGTACGTGCTCTTCCCGCTCCCGTTGATGCCCGTTATGACCGTGAAATTCTGCAGCGCCGAGGAGTAGGTGTCGTTGGGAACGAACTCGGCGTCCCCGCCCGAGGACCCATTCGAGCCCACGTCGATCGCGTACCTGCCATTGCGTATAGCAATGGCGCCGCCCCCCCCTCCGGCGGCCGCGCCCTCCTCCCGGTCGCCGGGGCGCCGATCCCGATCCGACAGGACCGGGCGGCACCACGGCGAGCGGCTGCTCGCGACGTTGTCCGCGAAGCAGTGGCACATGTCCAGGAGCGCGATCGCGTCGCAGAGCGAGGCCATGCAGTCGTAGTTGTCCCTGGCCACCTGCAGCACCTCCTGGATCCGCCCGTGCGTCATCAGGAGGAGATCCTGGACGTTCTCCTGCGCCCTGCTGTTCAGACTGTACACCTGATGCGTTCGTAAGTCGCCAACGTTAGATAAATTTGCCAACGCAGCACCGGAGCAAAGTACAATACGACGAGACTAGCAAGTCCATTGGCTCACCTCCTCGGTCGTACAATGGATGAACCTCCCGTTCTTCACCGGCTGGATGAATATCTGCGGCAGATCGAGCCCGAGGTCCGCGGATACCGATAGATAGTATCCCCTGCTCGTGGTCTCCTTCACCTGGACGTTGATGTCGTACGTTTCGGCGTACTCCTGCGACGTACGCGATTGGTATTGAGCGAGGGATGAGAATGTCAGCATCGAGATGGAGTTGCGGATCAAGGTAAGGCCACACTATTCACGATGTAACGGTCCCAAACAGCAAAAGGACGGGCGCACTCACGTCGGCGAGGCGATAAATGTCGTCCACGTTCGCCAGGAACGCCTTCCTGAGCACGTCCATCATCCCGTCCGTGTTCGGCCTCAGCGCGAAGCACTCCTGGTGGCGCATCGCGTGCGAATTTCGGCTGTACGACGTGCTCTCCGTGAATATTCCCGAGACGGCGTCGAGGACGCGGGCGAGCGCCGGCTGGCGCATGGCCGCGAGTATCGCCCGCAGGAGCTGGTGGCGGGCGGCGGTGCGTCGTCCGCCCCGTGCCGTTCCGGGATGGGCGTCGTCGTGGGAGTCGTCGTCATAGCCGGCGATGGCGGTCCCCAACCCGATGCGGAGGCTGCTGTCGCGCGTGGTCACGGTCCGGTCCGCGCCGCCCCTGGTGGCGATCCGGTCGTCAGCCTCCATCCCGGCGGTCGAGCCGTCCTCGGCCCGAGAGCCCTCGCTGTCCACCACGGTCGTCGACTCGTCGTCGTCCCGCTCGTCGTCGCCATCTCCATCATCTCCATCGCCTTCCTTCCCACCGCCATCGCCCGCGGCGACGCCCGCACCCCTGTCGCCCTGCACGCCGTCCCCGTCCCTCTCGTCCAGCTCCCTCAGCTGCACATCCAGCGCCCGCGCGAAGCTCGGTATCGCCCCCAGAGCGCTCTTGATGCACACCAATGCCGATATGCCCCTGCTCGCCGCCCGGGCCGTCACCGCCCCCCTTTCGGCATTTCCAAACAATGCCCCGTTGTTGGAATCCCCCCCGAACTTGCGCCCCCCCGCCCGGGGAGCCAGCGCGACGTACGACAGCATCTTGTCCACGTCCGGCAGGTCCTCCAAGTGTTCCATGACCACGTAGAAGAACTCCTCGTCCTCCAGGAGCGAATCGACCAGATCCAACCTGGCGTTGATGGTATCGATCCTCGTCGGGGGCGCCATTAGGTTGGTCCGCAGCAGTCGGCCCCCCACGGAGGTCTTGGTGCAGTCGATCGTGCCCGCGAGGCTGTGGGCCGCCCGCCCGGTCCGGGCGTTCACCAATAATTCCAAGTTCGCCATCGTCGAGCGGTCGATGTTCATCCGGTGTCCGCCGCCGGCGTTCACGTCGAGCTCCAGGCTTCCGCGGGTCAACCCCGCCCCAAGACATAACTGCGCGTACTGCAGCACGGCGTGGCTCGAGCTCAGTAGGATGTACTCCTCGACGAGGGCGGCGTCGTAGGTGCCGTCGCGCACGAGGCGGCGCAGGAGCTCGGCCCCGCGGGTCTGATCGAAGTACGAGCGGGGGACGAACTTCACCACCGTCGACGTCTCGGGTGGTGCGCTCGCGAGGTCCGCCATCGTGAGGTCGCTGCGATGATCCGAGCCCCGTCCTCCCCTTCTTCCCCTGCCCCCGCCGCCCCTCACGCCCCTCCCGCCGCCACCACCCCTGCCACCCCCGCCTCTCCTCCTCGCGCCTCCGCCGGGCGCCACCATCCCATCCACCCCATCCCCCACGTCCCCCCCGAACAATCCCGCGACCTTGATCGCCAGCTGCGAGCTCCTCCGTCCCTCGTTGAGCAAAACCTCGTGCGGCTCGAGCATCCTGAGCAGGCTCAGCGTCTCGGCGTAGGTCTGTCCGTTCCCCTGCTTGGCCACCCTCAGGAATTGGGGGCGGGAGGCGTCGAGGGTGGCGACGCACGTCTCGCGCGCCAGGTTTTCGGAGATTGCGCACACCACGTGCGAGGACGATCGCACGCGCCGAGCGGAGGAGGAGGTGGTGCCGCCGCTGATGGAGGTGCGTGCGGTGCGGGCCGTGGACGGGGCGGAGGTCGCCGCGGTGGTTCTGGCGGCGGGAGTCCTCGCCGTGGTCGACCCCATCCTCGGCTTGCTGGCATAGGGATTCTTCCTCTGGGTACCCCCCTTATCGTTGTTCTCCTTGCCCCCCCCCCTCGGGGCCGAAGACAAGGTGAAGCCGCTCGCCCTGCTCGCGTCCGTGGGGGGACGGGGAGTCTCGAGCCTCGTCCCCCCGATCTTCTTTTCCTCCTTCGAAGCGTCTCCCCCCCCATTCTTCTTCTTCTTGCGGGAGGGGAGGAGGAGGTTCTCCCATCCCCGGGGCGTGGGCAGCGCGGCGGCGGAGCCCCCCCCCCTCCTTCCGCCCCCGCGGGCATCGCTCCATCGTTCGTCGTCGTCGTCCGAGTCTTCGATGTCGTCCTCGTCCTCCACCATCCCTACCCCCCTCTTGACGGCCGGGGTCTTGAAGGATCGCAGGCCCAGTCGCTGCTCCTTCCTCGCCCTCCTTTGCCCTCGCTTCTTCTTTTGTTTCTTTCCGTCTTTCTTATTCTTCGCCGTCGTCCAGCCGGACGCGGCGCTCCTCGCATCGTCGTCGCCCTCCGAGTCGGATGAGGAGGAGGGCGGGTAGCCGTAGAGGCCGTCGCGGGCCGAGGCGGCCGCCTTGGACGCCAGGTCCCGCGGTCCTCGCCTGACCTCGTCGTCGCGATTGAATCGTCCGCCGCCGCCGCGGCGACGGCGCTTGGGGTCGCGGCCGGTAGCACCGCCCACGCCGGGGGCGTCGGATCTCCTGTTCATGACGATCGGGCGGCGGCTCCTCGCTCCTCCCCTCCAGAGGCTAAGATGAGCTGTGAGTTCGTCGTCGGGCCAATAAATGCGGAGCGATCTGGCGTCGAGGTTGCGAGAGTGAAGACTTTGTTTTGAGTCGTCTCTCTCCAAGAACTCTCTCGACCTTTCTCGACGGGTCGATTTTCATTTTCACTCTCGGCGCGATTCACTCGCTAATTTTTCAATTGAAATTTCGGCGATACCTCTTATTCGACGCAATGCCTCCACGTGTAGATACAACTCATTTTGAATCGCTCAGTATCGCTAAAGAAACAAAACATCATTCATCGCACCGCTCACCGCTCACCGCTCAGCGCTCAGCACCCCAGTTTGACCGCTCATTTTCCAACGCCATGACCGCGACGACGCTCGCCGCCGCGCCGTCGCTGCTGGCGACGTCGGCGCTCCTCCTCCTTCTCTTTCTTGCCGCGTCGGCGGGGGTGGCGTCGGCGCTCTCCTCCTCGTCCGTCATTCCATCGTCGTCTGCGGCGGCATCGGCGCGCCGCGGTATCTCTCCGCCGCCGCCGCCGCCGCCGGTCGTGGCGACGAGGATATCCTCGCGCGACGCCGCCTCTCTCATCCGGAATTGCACCTCCTCCTCCCCCTCCGCCGAAGAAGGAGAAGAAGACGGCGAGGGCGGACTGCTGGTGGTCACGTGCGACGCATCGGGAAGGGGGGTGAGTTAGAATACGACATGTCAACAACGACTCGCCTTCGTATGCTCGTATATCATATCCCGCTGACGAACGATGCATAATATTATCATTTCTTCCAATCGGCGGCAGGGTGGGTCCAAGCACGACGGCATCGCGGCGATCCTGCGCCTCCGCAGCGCCGCGCCGTCGCCGTCATCGTCGTCGACGTCGTCGAAACGAGATGACGACGGGGAGGAGGGCTGCGTAGCCGCCGCCGCCGCCGCCGCCGCCGCCGCGGGGGAGGAGGATCTGCTGTGCGCGCTCCGTCGTCGCACCGCCCCCTCCCGGACGTCGAGCGAGGTCGCCGCCATATCCCTCGGGATGAGGGGTGCGTCGGCCGCGCTGACCGCGATGATGATGGACGAGGAGGCGGCGGCGAGGGGTGGTAATAACGCCGACAGGGTGAGGGTGCTGGTGCTATCCGATTCGGAGTTCGCCCTGGACTTCTTCTGCGGAGGAGACGGCGGTCTTCCGTCGACCCGGTCGCGGCAAAGAAGGACGGCAAAAGACGGGGGGAGCAGGCGGGCGGGCAAGAAGAGGCGAAAGGACGGAGGGGGAGGCACCGTCGCGAGCAGGGAGGAATCGCACCTCCGCTCCCTGATCTCGCTGGCCGAGGTGACCTCGGGCGGCGTCGTGCTCTTTGCGAAGATCAGATCCTCCTCGCGAGGGGTGGTGAGGAGCGCCGGCGGCGGCGGGGGTGGCGGGGGCGGCGGCAAGGGGGACGAGGGGGAGGACGGCGATCCGTGGGACGGCATAGGCTTCGTCGATCACGATGCCGCCGATCACCTTTCGTCGATCACCCGATCGTTCCCGAACGACGGGACGCTCGAGGACATGCTCAAGTTCGCTCCCGCGAGGCGGTTGGAGGAGGAGGACCTGTCGTGGCTGTCGGACTCCGACGCCGAGCTGTCGCCGGCGGCGGGTGGGAACGACCACGGCGACGACGACGACGGCGAGGGCGAGGGCGAGGTCTGGAGGACGGTGGAGGTGGTGGGGAGCGACGCGCGGCGGGATCGGAGGGAGAGGAGCCTCAGGAGGACGGAGGCGATCGGGGAGATGCTCGGCGCCCTCGCTTCGGAAGCCTCGTCGATCTCGTGATTCGTGCGATCGCGAAGATGATCCACACCGGAGTGCGGTTTTCGTCGTAGCCGCCAAAGTATCTCCTTGGCGTGTCTTTCATGCGAGCATGGTTGGTCGGTCGGGAATCTTGCGGACTAAGTAGGGGTAGACAACAAGGCCGTGCCCTTCGCCGAGATGGGTACGCGCTGGCACATGTTGCTAAAAGCTCCAACATCAGGAAATTTCCATGCAGGCCAAGCCTTGAAAGAAGACGAGCACACCCAGTCGATGGAGAATCTTGCAGACTCTCTTGAGGTAGGCAAAGCTTCGTACTTCTCCGAGATAGCACACGAGGGTGCATGTGCTGCCAGGGCTCCATCATCGGCAAAGCTCCATTCAGCCGGGACCGGCAAAGGAGTACCTACTCCACTCAGCTCTAGCTCAGCTGCCATCATGGCATGGTGAAACGAGACCCAAGTATGATGGTCAGTACTGACGCAGAATTTGAGGCACATAAAATATAAAATGCTGCACGTTGTCAAGTTCCCTCCCTCTACTTTGGACTGTTAATACAGACGATAGAGCTTCACCAAAAGCCCAGATGGACCAGTGCTTCTTGCTATTTAGATCTTCATTAGCGAGAGTGCAATATTTCGAAGCAACTTAACACATAGTAGCATTCTTTGCATTTGGCAACTATATTCATTCGTTCTAAAAACAAATTCGTTTGGGTTGGTCGTTTGCAGGTGCGCCACAAGACATTATAATGTTCATCAATGATGTCAAACTGTATGAGCATTGTGGCGCCTGTTGTACTCTTTCCAATCGAGTGAGTATATCGAATCTCAAGTCTTCGTGGACTGGACCTCGGTTCTTGGTAATCGCTTGCTCTCATGGCAAGAGCTGAGGTACAATCTAATCTAAACGGCGAGCTAACAAACAGGATGTGTATGGTGCCGAAACTCAGCAGGGTTAAACCTGACACCGGTTGGACCCTGCTCCCTCTGACCGACTCGAAGTCGGTTGCCATTGGATAAAGGGTGGGGAGTGGGTCCTTAAAACTACTTCTAGAAAGCCCTACTGCATCAACCTTGCCATGGTTGGTGCCCCAAAACGGAATGAGCGCTTGCGGCCACTCGTGCTTGGCGCGCGGCAGCCGAAGTCCTGGTTGGCGGCAGCCAATGACGTGACCACGTACTTGTACGTGTCGTGGGACTGACCCCTCGGTCAGTCCTGAGTCCGTCTCGCTCACCCTTCCCGCCATCACCACAAATTACTGCCAGGAGATGACTAGGTAATCCCCGACAGAGCGTACCAACTCATCGCTGGACTCGCTTGTCCACTCGAGCAATCTGAAATGTTGTGCCTTAAGTGCAACATCGGGATACAGGGATTGCTCCCAGATCCTCTTGGCGAGTCTTACACAATTAGCCGAAGTGGACCCTTCCTTCCTAAGGGGAATTATTTCCTCCTCATTTTAACAGACAAACATGCCTGTTGGTCAGTCCAAAGTCACAAGCTGGATCATGGCTTCGTAAAGCTTCGTAAACAGACACCCCCCCCCCCCCTCCCCCCAAAAAAAACGTTTTGTATTGAGTGTCGCGATGTATGAAGGGTGGATGCCCCACTGCCTTCATGAATATCCTCCAGACCATACTCCAGACCAACAGAGGATTCTCTTCCGGGCTGTTGCCGGCGAGATAGTTCTAATAATATAATCAAGCTATGAAATATACAACAGCGGAGAATTTTCCAGGTTCAAATCATATCGTCATCTCGAACTCGGCGCACTGTCATCCACGCTGATGTCATCTGCACTACTCCGTTGTGTGCTCGACCCCAGGCCCTCCCTTATTGACGCGAGGGGCGCCGGTTTCCTCTCCGTAGACAGGGCGACGGATAAATATTGTATCGCCCTTGCCATGGTCTCCTGCGTCGCGGCCATCTCGTCTATCATCTTTTCCATCTCCTCGATCTTTAATCGCATCTTCTCCCTGGACATCATGTCCGGATCCATTTCCTCCCCCCCTATCAGGTGACCCTCGTCTCCCGTGGACTCGTCTTCCTTTTCCGGGGGTTCCATCCCGTAAAGGTTTTGCTCCAGCATGGCCTCCTCGGCAGTGCGGAGGATCTGGAGGGAATCGCAGATCACAGCGATGAAGAGGTTTACGACTACGAATGCCGACATCACGATAAATGCGACGAATATTGCCCACGACCAGTAGTAGACCTCTGCCACTTCATACGCTATTCCAGACCATTCATCCTTTGCGCAAGATGAAAAAAAATGCATGTCAGATACTATGAGTCAAACAAATTGAGGCTCCTGTTTGTGTGTGGCAGGATATGCGGGCATACTCACAAGGCAGAGGAACTGAAACAAAGTGAACAATGTGTAGTCGATCCTCCCGAAGTAGTCCTGATCCGTGTACCCCTGATTATACATATCCTTGAAGAGCTGCGTGTACATCACCGCGAAAATGTAAAATATCAACATCAACAGCGTCGTGATGGCCGTGAGCGCGGGCAATATGCTGAACAGCGCCACGACCACGTTCCTCAACACGGACACCCTCGTGACGAACCTCAGGGCCCTGAACACCCGGAAGGAATTGAGCGCCTTGATCTCCACGGCCACCCACGATATCGCCACGATGATGAGGTCGAACACGAGCCACCCGTCGCGGAAGAAGCGGCGGAAGCCGTTGAAGAAGAGCTGCATCGCGCTCTCGATCGTGAATATGACCAGTATCACCACGTCCACCGCCTCGAAGGCGTGGTACACGCCGGGATTCTCGTTCACGAGGGGAAACGTCGCCATCCCTATCATGATGCTGTTGATCGCGATCAGGAGGAGGATGAACATCTGGACCCGCTCGTCCTCGACGAATTCCCCGCATCGAAGGCGGGCGCGTCCGACGTCGCCGCTCCACTCGTCCCCCTCGTGGCCGGTCGGGCCGTGGTTGGCCATCATGGATATCGTGGACGGCTTGTGGTGGTGGAGGTCGCCGTAATCCCGTATGGGGTGGGCGTCCGCGGCGGGATTGTCCTGGAAGGCGTCGGCGGAGGTCGAGCGGAAGCGCACGACCCCGTCGGAGTCGTCGCCGGCTATTTCGAAGCCCTCGTCGTCGCCGTCCCGCAGTCCGTCGGAGTCGTCGTTCGCCATGCGGACGCGGCGGTGGCCGCTGCCGTTGGCCCCGCCGTCGCCGTTGTTTTTTTGTTGATCGCCGTCCGAGGGGGGTTCGGACGAGATGAGGGATGAGCGGGAGGAGATGTTGTAGCTGGGACTCTGGGCCCAGCTCGCTGCGCTTGCTATCGGCATGGTGGACCGCAATTTCTACTTCCTTCCCGTCGGCGTTCGCGATGCAGGATGCAGGGGGGGGGGGGGCTGGAGAAAATGGCTGCCGTCGCGACCGCTTGACTTGTGCGGTAATGCCGCCAATCGTTGCACCAAGCTGTGCACCCTCGCGGATCGCGGGAGCTCACTCCTCACTCCGTTATCCTTCTGCACCGACCGCCGACGAACCGCTGACACCAGCTGACGACTGCCTTCGCCTGCGAACCGACCAAAGCTGATCGATGAAAATGAACGACAGCGAGGGGGGGGGGCGGGGGGTGCGTGTGCGTGGAACGGGAAACTGAACTAACGGCTACGGGAGAACGCGCCGGTGATGTGAAGCAGGGGGACGGATGTGAAGCGAGCCCAAGAAGGCAGAGGGGACGGCGGGCGCAGCGGGCGGGCGAGCAAGCGAGCAAGCGAGCGACGGTCGGTCTGTGAAGAAGCGTGGTGTCTGAAGTCTGCAGACACGTGGAGGGGATGGGCTTCTCAGTTTATCGCGATTCCAGACTGGATTTATTCCCCCCTAAACTACACACATCATTCCTGAGCACCTCTGTGGCGTAAAAACGGGCAGTCATTTCATAAAAGGGGGGATAATTATCCTTAATTAAATGGTAAACATTATGGATAAACATTGATCGTGGATTTGGATGGGAAACGTTGGACTCGTTGCTAGTCTGATTCAACTTTCTAACTTAGTCTAAATACATAGGGAAAATATTCTAATAGCCATCTAAGCAAATGTGACAGGATCTTAGCCATATATATTGCCCCATATTGCCCAATTAGATATCTTAGAGGAAGCGGTATCCAATAGACGAAAATCGCTTTTGTGTGGCTTTTTGCCGTGATTGTGCCCCCCCCCCCCGCGCGCGCCCTCTTGACTTGCCCTATGAACACCTGACTCGGGTTAAAGACCCGTTTTAGACCCGAAATAAAATGGGTATATTCGCCTTGGAGGGGAAACAAAGAAAATCAACGGCAACGCCGGCCGCGACCACGCCCCCAAAATCAAACCGACCCCGAGGACCGAGAGGAGAGAGCGGCGACATGGGAATATATCGCCCCCCAGACGACGAAGGACTAGGCGGCGGCGACTCCGCCTCGGGAACGAATGGTCTGCCGCCGCAGGCGCAGGCCCCGGCGTCGGGAGCGGGGGAGGGGGGAGGAGGAGGTCCGTCGTCCTCCTCGCCGGAAAAGCGCCGCGCATCCTTCGCCTCCTCCGTGGCCGCGTCCTCCAGCCGCCGCATGCGATCCTCTTACCAATCCGTGAACGCGCTCGTCCAGGATGCGAGCGAGACCGCCACCGTCCGCGCCCTGAATCGGATCCGGGTGGCGTGCGGCGACATAGTGAACCACCCCAAGGTCCAGCTTTTCATCATCGCGCTCATCGTGATCAACGCCGTGATGATGGGCATCGCCACCTTCGACTTCGTGACCGATAACGAGACCGTGGACAACGCATTCGAGGTCACGGATCAGGTCTTCCTCATCATATTCACCGTCGAGCTGGGGATGCAGTTCATTTTCAGGGGGTACACGCTCTTCATGGACGGGTGGCTCGTGTTCGACTTCCTCATCGTCGTGCTGTCGTGGAGTTTCGCGGGGCTGCAGATCATCCGCGCGTTCCGCATCTTCAGGGCGCTCAGGATCATCACGAGGATCGAGACGATGAGAAATTTGGTCACGGCATTGTTCGACATCATGCCAAGGCTGGGGGCCATCACGGCGCTTCTGGTGCTGATTTTTTACATATTCGCGGTGCTCTTCACCCAACTCTTCGGGGAGCTGGAGCTGTCGGGGGATTATTTCAACCACCTCGGAAATTCCTTCCTCACGCTCTTCGTTATGATGACGATGGAGTGGGCGGACGTGGCAAGGGAGTGCATGGCCGAAATTTGGTGGGCGTGGGCGCCGTTCATGGCATTCATCATGATTACTGGATTCATAGTGTTCAACCTTATCATCGCCGTTGTGTGCGACGCAGTGGCGGTGATTGAGAACAAGGACGACCTGGCGCCGGACTTCATGGCGAGCCTTATGGGGAGCAAGGAACACATGGAGGAGGATCAAAGGGGAATGAATGGAGACGGCGGGGAGATGGATGCAATGAAGCCGTCTTACGAGGAAGAGCTGGTGGACAACTTGGCAGAGCGCATAAATGGTGTATTGAAGAGCCAAAAGCAGATGCTGGCGACGCTGGAATCCTTGACAAAGGACTCACTGGTACCTACACCGCAAACCTCGAACCGATGGAACGATGCTCTTGGGGAGGAAGACAAAATACCTGATGAGTGAATAGATATTGGGGTGCATTCATGTTTGATTCCAAATGTAAATAATAATATAATATTTTCTATCAATCAGTACTTCCAAGCAAGGAGGATGGGGGATGTTGGGGCCATTTTCCAATACTTGATTTTATGATGAGTGTATTATTTATTATTTCATATTCATGATGGCTATGAAACCCACTGCTCAGCCTGCAATCTGTGATGTGAGACCTAGTGGCCCTGACAGCAAGGGCAGTACCTACCAACTTACGATATGTTATATGTTAGTGATTTTTGAATATCAAGCAAATGTTTACGAAGTGACAATTGCAAGGGTTAACATTAAATGAGATGAGGCAAACATCACCGCAGGTTGAATCTGATATATGATATCACATCAAAACCAATATTGAGGCGTAATACCTACGTCTGCCCACAGAGGTCCAAAGTTCACTCCTCAACTTAGGTAAGACAAGGGGTGCAACCTCCAAAACGTTGAAAGGTATCGACAAAGTACCTTCCAGAGAGCACTGTATAATGCATGGGAGGATAATATTAACAGTCTGATTTTGACAATGTTCCTATTTTCTTTTTATGGACATAATATCCAGATCTGTTGTTAGTTATCATTGTTAGTCATCAGTTTACCCAGAAACTCACACTTTGTGTCAAACTGCAATGCAACTGATGCTGTAACTACTGGCTGCCTTAGCAACAAAAAATATAGCATCTTCCTCACATAGGATAAATTCAGAACAGATGCAGTGTGCACCCCGGGAGTGCCCCCTTACTTGCCGGAGCAATGGGCACTCACACCGTTTTACCTCGCTCTAATGCGAAAACACCCCAACCCGTAATCAACTTAAAGAGTTGAAATAACCCACTCAAGCCATCTTCTCCTTCTTCGGCGTCATCGGCGACAACGCATTCAACACCACGGGAGACGAGAGGATAATGGCTGGCTCCACAGTCCACGCCAAATCTCCAACGGCATTACCGATCCACGAAACGTCATCGTTCGGCATCCAGAAAAGCATGGCCCTGACGTAATCTGGCTGTGCCCCCTCGTCCTGGTAGTAAAACGCCACGATGCCCACGAGGTAGCCATAGAACGCGCAGAAGTTCAGGAACATGTACACGTACTCTCGGTACCCCTCGAAGAGACTGCTCGCCGCCTTCGCCTGGATGGAAACAAGGACGGTCGAGTCGACGCCCTTCCCAAACTTCGTCAGGTTGGCGGCCACGGCCTCCTCCTCCTTGAGCACCATCTTGTCCTCGGCTCCGACGCTCTTTCCTGAGGCCCAGAAGGGGGACCACCCTCCCACGAGCCATCCGTACTGTTCCGCGGTGAGGGACGAGGGATCCGACACCTTGCCGTCCGCGGCGACCTGTCCCGCGAACTTATTCATGCGGTGGCACCTGTCGATGGCCCCCGTGGCGTCCTTAAACATGTAGTAGATGAAGACGATGAGGCAAACCTCCGCCGCAGAGAGGGCATGGATGAGTCCCCAGATGCCACCGATCCAATCGGTCCCAGTGACGTGGAAGGAGTTGGCGACGAGCCAGAAGAAGGAGGGTCCGATGACGAGGAGTGTGAGGCCCACGATGATGAGACGTGCGGCTGAGTCGCTCTCGTCGATGATGCTCTGCGTGACGATCCTCTTGGCGGCGGCCTCGGTCTTGTCCCCCTTCTTCGCATCCTTGGAACGGATGTTCACGAGTCGATTGAGGAGCTTGAGCTTACCGAGCATGCCGGTGACGAGCTTGTACCCCCCCAGGGTGGCGGTGACCACGACGTAGAACTGCGTGATACCGATGAGGACTTCGAGGGGGGTCGTCTGGTCTAAGGGTTCGGGGGCGGTGTAGTGCTTCTTGATGACCTCGGGGTCGTAGAGGAAGGTGTCGCCGAGGAAGTTGAAGTTCTTCACGGTGCAGAGTGCATTGCGCAGGAGCTGGACGACGGCATCCATGGTTTCGGCGAGGGCGCTGGGGCGGAGGAAGGCGAGGGAGGGGTGGGGCGGCAAAGGGCGACACAGGGCGGCGGCGGCGGTGCGTTTGGCGTTTCTGAGGTCTGTCACGACGAGGGAGGAGGGAGCCGAGAGCCGACCACGGACCACGGGCCACGGGGACGGGGCGGGGGGCCGGTAGGCTGGTGGGAATAGAGCGCGGATTTCGGGGTATAAGAGCGCGCCGCGCACGT
>JALLBE010000197.1:0-29338 GCA_036939795.1 Thalassiosira mediterranea
ATGGGAAGGTCGAGGGCATCATTTGCGACTCGCAGAAGACGAGCAGAGACGAGCTGTACGTTGAGGTTTGACGTCGAGATCTTTGTCGAGATCTTGCACGCCAAGATCCTAGATATCACGTCAATGTACATTGAAGTTGTACTAAACTTTCATTGAGATAGTGTACATGAGATGACCAGAACAGAGATTTTGTCGAGGTCAACAGCAGGATCTTGCGCGCTCTCTCTCTCATATTCGTATTGTACTGAGGTGAGAGATGAAGTACATCGTACACACACTCTCACTCTTCTCATCTATGTTGATATGAGAGGTGGTGCATGCCGTGCACACTCTCTCATCTCATCTCATATTGCGTCGAGATTAGAGGTGGTGTACATTGTACACTCTCTCTTCTCTCTAGTCTCATATTGAGATGAGAGATAGTACTCTCACGATACATCGTCCCATGCCGTCATCTTAACTTAAGATGAGAGACGTTGCACATTGAGGCACATTGGACACTCTTTCTTCACTGTGCATTAAACAATAACGGAGTATTGAATGCATCAATCATTTTAATGTAGAGAAGTTTATTTACCTTCCGATGCCACCATCAAGCCTCCCTTCTCCCCACATAATGTCGCCAGGCCTTTGCCTCACCCCATCACACGAGTTGAATACGACAGCGATTCAGCAGGAGCCGAGATCACATCGCTGTTGCAGGCTGTTGCATCGTCATTGCTGTTGCTGCCCCCCTTCTTTGCGATAAAAATAAAGCTCGTCATCATACACGCCCTCATACACGCAGATACACGCCCTCTCCTCGTCATTAAAGCTCGCGCCCTCTCCTCGTCTCCTTCCTCGCACCCGTCCCCGTCTCCTTCATCTCATCATTTCCGTCCTCGGATGCGCAGCCTGGTGCGCAATCCACCGAGTCATGGTGCCCCTGCCATTTGATCCGGTTTGTGGCACAGTACATTTCCACAAAAAGCTCACAGCCGAAGGATGCCCTCGCCATAGCCATAGCAGGCCATATGAAGTGGGCTGGTGTCATCGCCCGAGGCTACGTCGAACGGAGGAGCACGAGGTAGGAGTAGCTAGCTCACATCATCATGGCAATCCAAACGTCTCCGCCCAGCCCCCCCAGCTTCCACGGCTCGGGATGTGATGGTTGGGGCTGGTTCCTGGTTCAGCTGAGTTTGGAGGCATGGCGCGTGGGCCGCACTTGCCAGAGAGCCAAGACGGTGACGTGCGCCCTGCCTCGACGGCGCTTGATGATGGGGCGCAGGCGAGGGCCGTAGAATCCTCCGCCGTGGACGGATGGCGGGGCTACGGGGGGTTCGGGTTCGACGGAGCCGACGTCGAAGCGGCGGAAATGAATAATGCGATCTTTGTTGTCTAGAGCCATGGATCAACCATGAAAACCCATGGTCAACTTATTTTCGCGATCAAAATGCGATAAATATTTTAACGCTAATTTTACTCATGTAAAATGATACCCGGGGGGGCGTTTCGTAGATAATTCATTTTTCATTTCATGAGGGTTAAAATATATTTCGGTACAATCGAGTGCGAAAAAATAAGCTTATAGGGGGCGGCCCCTCGGAAAGAGGTGGGGGGCTAGCCCCCTATCTAAATCAACGATGTCGCGAAAATTGTGCTTTGATAAACCAGTGGCCCCCGCAAGATGCGGTGTTGTTCCGCCCTGCTTCCGCCCAAACATCAACAACAAACGCACGACGAAATCCTGCTTTCGCGTGCTTCCTTTGAGCTTTGAGCGAGCAATGCAACGCAATGAGGTGAAGGCAAATAAAAGCCACCGACCATCGATGGCCATGCCGCCGACCGCCGACCCTTCCATGAAAAGTGTGTCGACTTTGCAGTGAAGAAGCATCGCATCAACCCCCAATGATATCAAAAAGCTGGGCCGCTCCCTTGTTGCTCCCGCTTCTATCACTCCGCTCCTGAATTTCCTTCATGGTGTCGGCTTCTCCCATCTTGATCGACCACAAAGGAACGAGAGACACCACGAGGCCGACTTCTTCCTCCGATAGCGGTGGCGTGAATCTGAGTCGTCACCTGCGTTGACTTGAGGTCAAACCCGTCAGCAGCGCGCGACGCTCGAATCTGTGATCTTGCACCTGAACCTCTAGCCGCCAGTGGTGCACCTACAATACCTCCACGGAGAGTTTTTGCATGATACTCACACAAACTCATAAGATGGAAACCATGATGCCGACGGCGCCCCCGAACAAGTCACCCAGAACAGTGGCCGGCGGGGGTCCCTTCCACCCCTCCTCGTGGCTCGAGGGCCTCGGTATAATGGCCGGCTCGCCCCCGCGGCACTACGACCACCGCACCCCCGCCTGCAACGCCCCTACCTCCATGGCGACCTCGCCGCGCCGCGATAACGCGGCCGCGGCGGCAATCGCCGACGACATACGCAACGATCGCGAGCTGTTCTTCCCCGACGACGACGACGAGCCGAGCCACGCCACCGGACCGCCGGATTGGCGGACCGGCCCCATATCGCCGACGGAGGCGAACGCTCCGCGCACGCAACCCCACGCGCAGGAGTCGTACCAGCCCGTCGGCCGCCGATCGTCCGCGACGGCCCCCGGCGGGACCGGCCTCCGTCGTCTCTCGTCCCAACAAAAGATGGCGAGCCTCCAACGCGAGGTGGACGCCGCCCTGGAATACTTCGGCCGCGAGACCGAGGACGGATTGGACGACGATGGCGTCGACGGCGACGGATATTTGACCAGTCGCAGGAGGGCCAGCTTCAAAAAGCACTGCGGAAACAGCATGAAGGGGACCATGATGGCGATAGACGGAAGCAGTGACGACGGCAGCGACTGCGTGCCGGGAACTGCGGCCACGAGCATGGCCACCAGCGTGGTGACGGACTGCGATAATGGAGAGTACAACGAGTTTCAGTCGAAGCTGCTATCCTTTTCGAACCACGGTGCGCAACAACAGCAGCAACAACAGGCCGCGCAAACTCCCGGAGCGGCGATCGGAGGCGGGCTATCGCTGAAGCACAAGACGAAGTCCATCCTCACCCTGCCCCTATCGCTGATACCGTCCCAGACGGCCATGAACTGCGCCGAGGAGGAGGATGCGGAGGAGAACGAGGCGAGCAAGTTCGAGAACGTCATCTCGCGAGAGATCGACAGGATAAGCGTCATGTCGGACGACGATGGGAAGGTGGCCCCCGTGGACTTCGGGGCGCACGCGTCGCTGAGGAATGCCATGGAGCCGTTTTTGGCGGTAGCACGTGAGTCTCATCCGATGTCAAACTATCGATGACTGGCTGCGCGAGCCTCTCTCGCCGTAACTTGTGAGGCACCAACCATATGTTCGTGCATTGTTCTCATGTCTTGTGTCTTTTTCAATGAAACAGGGATACGGCGGGAAGAGGCGAGGCAGCAAGTCTTCGAAATCTTAGATAAGGTCAACATGCCAGAGGAGGATCCTGCCACCGGGGGTCGTCGCGGATCTACCTCGTCGGGAATGACATCGTTTCACATCGGCAGCACATACGGCGTTCCATACCCTGCGCTGCGCAACGAGTCCTCCTTCCTCTACGACGTAGAATCTTTTCCCTTGGGCGAGGTCCTAGCCGAGACTATGGGGGTGTCAGACCTCTCGAGAATACACATAAGCCATCCTCTGATCAAGGACAAGGGACGTCTCATGGCACCTCTGAAGGACCGCGGCCGACGCAGAAAGTTCCACCAGTGCTTCGACTCCTTCATCACCTCCCAGGTCATTCCACTCCTGCACTCCCAGGCCCTGTCCAAGGGAGTGTTCTACACGAACCGACACCAGCTCGCGCGGGGCACCCCGCAGCGCATCGTGTACCGGTACCAGGCCTTTCCGTGCATCAACATCGTACGTCCCGGGGAGTGCTCCACGGATCCCCACTGCGACATGGCCCAGGGACACTCCATCGGCAACATCAGCTACCACGTGCCACTAACCCCCACATTTGGGACCAACGCCGTGTACACCGAGAGCCGTCCCGGACGGGAGGACTTCCACCCCCTCTCCGCAAAGTCCCCCGGACTGGGTTTCCAGTTTGACGGCGCACGCTGCCTTCACTTCAACCTCAAGAACGAGACGGATGTCACGAGGGTCAGCCTCAACTTCCGCATCGCCATCGTCCGCGCTCCGGACTTCGGGAACGTCCCGCACGATCCCGATGACCAGCTGTGCTGCCCCGAGCTGCTTAGGGACAGGTTCTCCATGGAGAATCCCGGTTTCTACGACGAGGTCGTTGTCAACGTGGGCGACGTCCCCAGGTCGTTCATGCCAGGCCCCGTTGCCACCAAGAGGAGGGGCATATCGGTCATTGGCTAGAGAGAGTTGTAAAGAACAAAGTCATGAAATTTGTTGCCAGGAACGGTATGGTGGAGGAGAAATGCTATGTCAGATCACACGCTGCTGCTACATTTCAATCAATGTTTGACCACACACACACACGCTAAGTATCACGCTAGTTTTTGCCCATGCACATATTATGTTATTCGTGAAGCGAGGAAGAGATGTTGCTATGCTATACAGAATTAAAATCATTGTGACATAGGTCATGGTATGTTATTGACGTCAAATACGTACATGATGTAGGTTTTTGTTAGAATCCAGCAAGGTGAACACACCAAGATATGTGTTTATGTTCAATTGCTCTGTGCCTGCGTGGTGGATGCACACGATTGGAAGTTGCACAAGTGTAGAGTTGTTGAAACCCTTTGCATTACATGGTGATAATAGGGCTTTGTACTCTAATGAAACACTAAATTGAGGTACATTGTTCTCTGCCGTCGACATGTTTGACATCATGCCTCGGTTCCCTTCCCCTTAGCTGAGATATTCAAATGAATCAGTCTCCTCTGTCCAGCCTCTCTACACTCCGCCGATGTCTTTCCGGGAAGTTGTGCCGCAATCTTTTCCCACACCGTCCTTCTCCGCACGAAAGCATATTCGTGGTCACTGCCATTTGCACTCCTACTACATTTTGTTGTCTCCAAACAGCTCAGGTCGTTGCAGTATTTCAGCATGAGTGAATCTAGGAGGACCAGTTCATGAAAGGACCACTCAGTTGTTCGATCGGCAGCTCCACCGAGGCCATTTTCCTTCTTGCCATTCTCCGAAAGAAGAGTTGGGTAGCTCTGCGCATTCCTTTCCAGCACTATTTCTTTGAAGTAGGCATAAGCGTGGATTTTGACATCCTCCACGGCCCATCCCAGTTCTGATGCCATGGAAGACCAAGCACCCGCAGTGGCACCGTATTTTTCGAGCGCTGCAACGAAGTCGTCGTGTATACACTCGTATCCTGCTTGAACATCAGTTCCCAGCTTTTTTGGGTTGGATGGAGAGCATGCCTCTCGTCCCCCATCATCTTTCGCGTCGCAATCACCGCCTTTCGTGGCTTCGGGTGGGGCATCGTCTTTACTCGAGGTGGCCGTCTTGGCTTCAGGAGGGGGGTTATTATCTTTCCTAGGCGAGGCGACATTTGAAGGGGATGCCTCATCGTCAGCATTCAACACCGCATCCTCGCCGATTTCGACTATGCCATATTCGCGAGCGACGGCTTCGTCGTCGTAAAATCCTGGGATTTGGACGTCGAACTTGTGCGTCGACCGAGACCGCGGGTCTTCGCGCGTCGCCGCCGGTCCGATCAGCTGGTGGGTCACGGTCACGGCGCTCCTCTGGCCGGGACTGTTGAGCCGCCGCTTCCGACCCTGTGGGCGTCGATTCCGCCAGGATCGGGCTTCATCTTCAATGATAGCATCCATCGCCATCGGGAGAGGAACGAATGGAGAATGGAAATGGAGCTGTTGCAAGTTGCAAAGCAGTTGTCTATTCCATTCGTCAATTCTCGATTTTCCCGGGATGGCGTATTCGTACCTTTCGTACGTACGGGGACATCCATCTTCACAAGTTGTGCCTTGTGAGGTCATTCGAGGTTATTATATCGCTAAATATTTATATCAGCGACACGTTCATGTGTTGAATAATTATACTATCTTAATGTTGGCGATTTACTGGCGAATAATCGATGTATTTGTGAGGATAAAATCGTTGCAACCTGTTGCAACAGAGAACGCAAAAATTGCTTCGCTCCGGCCGGCCGGCCGCGCTCGATGTCTCACTTTTATTCCATGCATCGACCATGGCGCGAGGAAGGAGATCCAAAAACCGAGGCGGGCGAGGTGGTCCCAGTAGCCCGCCTCGGGGGCAGCAGCCGATGGAGCCGCCTACGGAATCGGATGATGGCGGCGGCGGTAAATGGGGCTGGCGTGGGCGGGGGTTCGGTAGGGGCGGAGCTGGGAATCAATCTAGTGGCCCGCGGCGACAAGATCCGCCGCCCGAAGAAGACGATGAACGATCGCAAATCTCTCAACGATCGCAACGATCGCAACAACGGCAGCTGGCATCGCGGAACGTGAATAACCGGGGGAGCAGAGGAAACGACAACCGATCGGTGGGCAGCAGGGGTGAAGAGCCTCCCGAGGATGAACCATGGGAGCCGCCAAGACAGCCGGCTTACCATGGCAACGGACGCGGAAGTCAAGGCAGGAGCCTTGAGAGTCGACCGCCCGACGCCAGGCGAAGAGAGCCTGCTGACATAGCCGGCGGCCCATCGTATGAGCAGGGATATGAGCAGACCCTAGCACCGGATATCGTATCCTACCTGGAAAGCACCGGCGATAGGGACGACTTCTCGCTGGAGGAAGAGGAGCAGTACGAAGCATTTCAGGAACAGCATTACAACGAGCGGTATGGCGCGCCGCATCAATCACTCCAATCAGCGATTTATAACCAGCCTCATCGGCCACAAGAGCAGGAACAATATCAGGGATATTCATCAGACTCACATCGTCAGTTCAGCATCGGACCCCTCTACACCGAAGTCGAAATGGCGACGCTGGAGAAAATCAATAGGAGGAAGGACAACGAGGACAAGAAGGTCAGATGGAAGGAGCCTAAACATGGCCGAAAGCTGGTGCCACCGACGGGTCGTCCAAAGCATTTCTCGAAATATGCCGAATATTCAGAGGATGAGGATTATCCCGATGACGAAGACAGCGGACCCAGGCGACATGAGGAATTTTACCTCTCCGATGATGGTCGCAGTGATGACAATTATAGCAGCGATGACGACTACGACGATTATGACGACGAGGACGAAGAACGCCCCCTGCGCAAATCTCGCGGCGGAAGATCGTCTCGAGGACGTCATAACCATCGCGAACCCCAATCCGTGCTGAGCAAAACGGAACTGTGCCTCAATCGTGGCCTGGTACTCGCCTTTGCATTCGTCATCTCGATCGTCATACGCAATCACACCCCCTGGTGGAAGGCGCACGAGCGTCGCGTCGCTTTACAAAAGCATCACCACCACCACTTCCTCGAGGGGACGGACGACGACGACCTTAGGCCGGACAAGGAGGTCGATCCCATGGCAGTGTACAATACGAATGATGATGACTCGACGCACACCAGGGATCACGACCCGCTGCATCAGTATGATAAGTTCACGAAGAAGAACGATGAGAATATTAAGTTCATCCAGGATCACACGAGGGACGGCGAGAAGGATAAGGGTTCCTCCTCTAGTTCTAAAGGTCAAGGCCCGAATGACAAGCAACACAACCAGGGCGCCCCCATCCACAGTGCCGAGGCCAAAGATCATAAATCGCTTGATCAGCACACTGAGAATGTTACCAAAAAGGAGAACAAGTACAAACAATCAACAGCGGGAGAGCGCATATCCGATCGTCATCCCCAGAAGTCGCTGCATCACGGATTCATGGATGAAAACTATGCCGACCGTCCCGCCGGGAAGAATAGTGGTTCGAATGCAGCCAAGAAAGCGGGCGTTCGGGCGGGGAGCCACAAGGGCGTTGACGACGAGACTTCTGCATTTTTGGAGAGCGTAAAGCACAAGCCTGCCCCGCCGCCGCCCCCACCGACTGGGAATGGGGGCTCGGGTGGCAGCGATGACCCGGAGGACTCGCTTGACGATGCACACAATGATAGTGATGAGGATGGAGGGTCCAAACTGGAGCCCATCATGCCGCCAGAACCGTTGCCACCACGAGAAGAAACATCAGACGAAACCGTTAAGGAGAAACTGTCTGGTTTGGAGCCCATCATGCCATTGCCATCGCAACAACAAACTCCAAAAAATGACCTGGACGACGGCATGTACAGTGGTGATGCTAGTGATGATGAGTCTCTCCTCGAAAACCCAGTTGCACCAGGCCCTGAGGATTCTGATTCAAATGCAGACTACGGCACAGGTGATAACAGCGCTGCAGCAAATGATGCCGTCGTGGAAAAGCTGAGTGGACTGGAGCAAGACATTGATTCTTTGAACGGCGTTCTTGATGATTCAACCAGTGATAACACTGAACAACCTGAACAAACCCAAGAAATGTCCTCGGGGAACGATGACACGGTTGATGCAACTCCTGAAACGAACTCTATGCTGAGCGATGAAGAGGGAGGAGACTATGGAAGAGCCGAAACGAACTTCGTGCCCAGTGTTGATCAGGGGGAAGACTATGATACAACAGATGCAGACATGGCATATGATTCTGAACCGCCTCAATCGTCATCGTCGTCTCCCGTTGCAAACAATGAGCCAATATTCACGCAACTCCCCATGAGTGCGGACGAGGTCAAAGAGGTGTACAAAGATACTTTTTTCAGGTGGAAACACCCGTTTCGACCGGCGAGCGAGCCCGATGCAGATGGATCGTACGATGTCCCAGTCTTTTGGAGGATTCCCAGAAGTGCAAGCAATACGGTAGAATGTGTGCTGTCATTCTGTTACAGAGAAACTTTGGCCAGCTCCATGGGAGTCTTGGCGGGGCATGGTGAAGATACGGTAAGTAGGCGGCAGTCACTCTTTCATCTCATTTACTTCAATGGAATGCCTCTTCTCATTTCATGTGGCGTATCAATGTATTAAGGCTCTGGACAAGTGGACTGTTGGAACCGGTGCCCAATATGTAAATGTTGACATGTCAAATCAAGCGGGCATCGAACGTGCGAAGCGGATGGGCCTAGGCTCATCCGGCTACGCCGATGTCATCAGCTCTGCCTTCATTTTTGAGACGTCGTACCTCTTCAAGGACATTGAACAGCACGGCAAATGCTTCACCTTGTTGCGACATCCTGTCGACCGGGCGGTTTCCCTGTATCACCATTATCAGCTAGATGAGAGCGGTGCCAACCCTAACACGGCGAAATACAAAGGGATGTCGATTGATGAGTTTGCAGACAGTGTCGATGAGAATAATTGGATGGTGCGATTCTTGGCAAACAAGCGCTCTGGATCTTTGTCGTGGCACGATCTCGAGGCTGCGAAGGAAGGTTAGTTATGTGTTTCTTTATGGTCATTCTACTCGTTCACGCCGATATATTTTCCTCATCATTTTGAACAACTTCACACCAGTCTTCGGCCGGAAATGCCTCGTTGGGCTCGTGGACAAGGCGGAGGAGTCGTTTAGGAGGTACGAGAAGTTTTTTGGATGGGACATCAAGATGCCCAACGTTGACGCGAAAGATAAATGTGTGCGACAATACCTCGCAACCGGCGACAGGCGAATGGAGCACCCCACCTACGAAGGCACTTCCGCTTGGGAAGCCTTGAGGAAAAGGAACGAATACGACGTCTTGTTGTACGAGTATGCGAAGAATCTGTACGAGCAGCAGTCCTCTTTGTATGAAGATTGAACAGTTAGATAACATAATTAGATAGCTCGAGGAGAGTAGCTACGGACACTGCGGGAAGTCTTCGTTTGTTTCCCCCGCTTTCTTCTGAGATGTTAGTTAGTGCACTGTCGTGACCACAGTCGTGACCAAGACACGATTTCCGCTTGGATGTTGGCATCGAGCTCTTGGCTTCGAAGAGGGCCTCGAGCACGCTTACTTTGCATGAAATACTTAATGGGCGTTTGCAATGGGCATGAGCTTTTCCAGGACGCTTTGCAACACACAAACCACAAAATAGTTACAGTGAGAATGGGCATTCCCTGCAATAATCCCATTCTTTGCCACGTAACACGTAAAACACTCAAACAACGCGTGCTGACGACGTCGGCGATGGTGACCGACCCGTCGCCGGCCGTCGTTGCCGTCATGCACTCATAACTGAATAAAAGGCCGAGACGATGATTCGCAGCACTGTCGCGCTCGCCCTGCTGGCGCTCCTCCGTTCCGGCGAGGGGTTCGCGCCGCCGCCGTCGTCGTTCGGCGCGTTCTCGCCCCCGGCGGCGTCGTCGAACGCATCTCGCGGCCGTGGACCGATCCATCGTCCGACGACGGCCACCTCCGCCCTGTCGGCGACGAAGGAGGGCGCCGAGGAGGAACCGAGCCTCTTATCCAAGCTCGTGACCAACGTTCGCACCGCCGCCAAGGATGGATTCGGAACGCGAGCTCGGAACGTCGGCTCGACAATGATCGAGGGCGACGTGGTCGTGCCCCTGTGCGGCAATCTCGACAAGCGGCAGGAGCTGGCGCAGAGGGGACTCTACGCCGGCGTCGAGTACGGCATCTGCGACATCGAAGAAGCCGACGGCGAGGAGGAGGGCGAGCAGTGATTGTGCGACGGCCGAGTTGCGACGCTGAAGCCCGCATACCCGCTGAGACCTCACCTGGAACGATCGGACTGGCCGATAACGCTCCCCGTCTCCTAGGTGCCGCTCTGGATCCCCCGGGCGGTCCACCTACGAGGCGGGCATGGCCATCGGCACCCTCGCCCTGGCGGGGACCTACGTCGCGATCGCCGCTACGCTGGCGACCTTCGTGCGCATCGTCGGCGTGCCGAGCGAGAGCATGGAGCCCGCCCTCGTGCCGGGGGACGTCGTCATCGTGACCCGAGACGTGTTCATCAGACCGGCGCCCGGGGACGTCGTCTTCTTCGATCCGCCGTCGGAGCTGGACGAGGCCATCACCAATTCGAAGATCGGACGGGCGGCGAGGGACGAGAAGGTGATCATCGCGTCCACGAAGGGGAAGCAATTCATAAAGCGCGTGGTGGGCGTGCCCGGAGACAGGGTGGGAGTGATGGACTCGAATCCGTACGTCGTGCTGCCGTGGGGGGAGCGTCGCGTCGACGGGACCGGGGAGTACGCGCGTCCGGGGGTGTTCCCCGACGAAAGCTGGAACCGGGCGTCGCCGACCATCGTCTTCGGGGACGAGGGAGCGAGGCCAGGCGATGCGGAGTCTCTCGCGAGGGGCGAGTACTTCGTCGCGGGCTACTACGGCTACAGATCCGTCGATTCGCGAGTGTGGGGACCGCTGAAGGAGAAGTATCTTTTTGGCACCGCTCGTTGGGTGATATCTCCGATGAATCACTTTGGGCCGATTCAGCTGGGGCCATTTTCGTTGGAAAAGGTGTCTGCTGCAACGACTGAATATGGATTTATGCCTGCACAACGTTTGGGCTGACCATACAGCCAGCATGGCATTACTAATAATGGATTGTTTAAATCCATGCGAAGTAGCACCAGTACACTATCTGGACATCAGAAACTTTATGAGTTGGTGATACCTATCTAACTCCACGGCATGATGCCAATAAGTCATGATGGTTGTCTTTCTCTAGTAAAACTATAGAAAGAGGTACTTCTTCTGATATGCCACCGCATACCTCTTAAGTGCATAGCTCTCCGTGATCCAAGATAGAGGGGGGCGACACCAATATATAGAGGATATATGTTCATTCTTCCTCTGATGACGTACCATATAGAAATCCATGGATTTGTGATAAATCACTTGCTTCCTTTGATAACACGATTACACATCAGAGATTTGCTCACTCCATGCTGCTAATTCGTCGTTCAATTATCTTCATCCGTCAGAGCTTAGTCATCCACTCAACTCCAATCGCGTCCACATTTCCCCCTCCGACGCCTTCTCGCACGTGATCACAAGATTTTTCTTGTCCAGAGTCCAGGTGCACCCGTCAGTGTCCAGCTTGGAATACAGTTTCACCTCCATGCCATCGTACTTGGCAGTGACCTTCTGCAAAGTGAAAGCCACCTTCACCAACGACTTATTCACCTTCTCCCCCNCCATCGTACTTGGCAGTGACCTTCTGCAAAGTGAAAGCCACCTTCACCAACGACTTATTCACCTTCTCCCCCTCTCCCAGTTTCTTCGACAAATGAACGGTCATCTCCACATCCTCGTCGTTCTGGATCCACTCGTACGAGCAGCTCTCCTCCGAATCGCCCTTAACTTCAACTGCCTTGCCCTCCGTCCCTGCATGACCGGGCTGAGTCTGACTAGTCTTGCCAGTAGCCTCGTTCACCGCCTGCTGCCAACGAATATTCCCCCCGGGGCGCCGTGACCATCCACTCCCGCGTCGTATCCATCACATCTTCCCGTTCGATGTCGATATTTTGCAAGCCCCGTTTCGTGGAGACACGGCCCACGAAGACGTCGCCGTAAAAGTTGGGAGGGGGGTGATATTCGCACTGAGCCGCCAAGGATGACGCGCGCGGGTTGTTCGGAAGGTGTTTCAGCAGTCCCACCTCGTCGAGGTAGATGTATACACCCTCGTTTTTGTTAGTAGAAGAAGGTCTAACGAGTGGGAAGGTCTCGACGGAGCCGCCGGTCGTGGCGTTGGTGAGTGCGGCGGATGTGATCTTGGGATTCGGATTGCCCCCCTTCTCTTCTGCGGCCTTCTTGGCGAACTTGCCAATATCTCCCCCGATCAGATTCTGTTTGGCTGCCTGCTCCTGCAGCAGGGTGTCGTCGATCGAAACACCATCGGCGAAGAAGGACTTCACGTATGTGGGGATGATGTCCCCGGAGGGACCAAGGGCCCCGGCCAGTCGTTTAGGGAGCACCACCGTGGATATGGTTCGGGGCGTGTCGTGTGGAAGGTAAACGAACTTAATCCCGTCGCCATCATCGTCGCCGGCGCCGTTAAGGGATAGGCGTTGCACTTGCTCGACGATCGTCGGCGGTCGATCGCCTCCTTCTGTCGCGGAGCCGGACAGGACCGACTCCGCCGCGCGATGGTCCTCTGGTGACGCTCCATGTCAGGGCTGGACAATCACCCCAGCCGCCCCCACCGCCATCACCCCCAACAGGCCGACCAATAGGATCGCCCAATGCGAGCGTCGCCGGCGGAGAGAGCCTCGATGCGGCGGGCGGCGGCGAGCAGCCGGCGGGAGACGGGGGGGGCGATCCAAATGAATTATCCCAAAAATATTGACTTATCCCAAATTGGGATAATTAATTATCCCAAAAAATTGACTTATCCCAAATTGGGATAATTAATTATCCCAAGAAAAATTTTGGGATAATTAATTATCCCAATTTTTTTGGGGAAATTGATTTTCCGTACCGTTCCGCGTGTTCCGCGTGCGGAGATACGCTCAAAATTGATTTACCTACGCGTATTATTAGCTACCTATGGTACGTAAGTACGAACTTACCGCAAGTTCCGGGGGGCGGGGGTTCTCGATACGTTGCTTCAAGCTTCGTGTAGATATCTCTACAAGCTTTCCTTAATACTATATTGAATGATATTGTCATATTGAATGCTTTGCTCAGGTTGATCCAAGAAGGAAGCTTGGAAAGATGCGGCGTCAATGACATCGCAAAGTGCTCCAAGCTTCCACATAATTTTAACCTTGGGCATACGCTTGCTTGGTGCTTTTTGTCGATAATTTCAAATTTAGAATTTTCAAACGCATTTACGACGACTGGAACTAATTATTTGTATGGCGAGTCATTGACGTCGATTTGCCTCGCTCGTGCGTCGATGATCGTCGATCGAACGCACAATCCATCACCGGAGCACCCGCCTGAAGGCTCCCATCAAGTTAGGTGGGCGGGGGTGGCCGAGGGACTTCGCTCTGCCTGGGGCGTGCCTGAGGCGGTCATTTTCATTTATTTGGAAGCGGATGAAGGCCGCCATCGCTGGCGGTCGACCCTTCATCCAAGCCCCGCCGCTCGTGGCGTCATTGATTGTGACAAGCAGTGCCAATGCGAGCTCGCTTGACTTGAGCGTTGGCGTGTCCTCTCGATTATGGCTTATAACCAATGATGGCGAGCACACTTGATGATGGCTACATCAAGCTACATGCTTCATGATGGCGTGTACGATGGATGGCGTGTACGCTCGATTGCGAGAGAGAATGGAGAGGGTGGTCGATGGCGAGCGCTTCGATTGAGAGCAGGACGCTCTGTGGAGTCCGTTTGATTATCACGCAAAGGTATACTGCGATGAGGTTAAGAGAATAGGATGCTGACAGAATCTCGGGTGAACCTGAGGAAGAAGTGAAGTGATTGAGGTTCGAATTCGCTATCGTCTGGGAGAGCATGTCGAGCTCTTCATCTTCAGACGGGTTGTAAGATCGAGTTGGTGTGGCTTGTTGTGGTACTATCGAAAGGGCAAATTCAGGCGGGGTTAGAATAGCAGGGCCGCCATTTGCGAGGACTGCTTCAGGGCATCGTCGACATCTGTGACATCTTCTTCGGACAACGAGGGGCCAAAACGTTGCTGTTGAATATTGACATGTGATATTGCAAACCATGTATGTCTTTGTCGGCCCAGATTGTACTGGAGAGGGTGCTGGGTGTGGCCACGAACAGCGGTGGTCGGCAAGGGAGGCAAAGAGGCACGCGACCTTCGACGGCGTGAGGGAGAATGTTAGGCAGCTTGCAGAGACAGATGGCAGTGGAGGGGCGATGGAGGAGAAATATGCAGCAGGGAACAGGGGCAGCAGCATGCGGCCTGCAACAACAGCGTCTAGTTGGAAATAGCGATGTGCAGTTCGCTGTTCATGACTTATGTAACATACCTCAAATGCATCTTCTGTACTTATGTCGTTGAGAAAGTAAATCAACCACTTGATAAGTGCTACACTCATTCGATCTGTACAATACTGACACTGGTCCTAGTAGAGTAGCACTCCTTGAGCAGCACAATTACTTGAGGAGTACAGTATCGTGCAGTGTTTGTTCCAGCAGTAGCAATCGCTCGAGTGAGTATACTATCCGAGCGTCGAATGAGTACTGTTCAAGGGATACATGATCAAAAAGTTCTTGTTCTTGCTCGAGCAGCGCGCTCACGCAAACAGTTCTTGCTCCAGCTGCTGGTGTTGGCTCGCCGCAACCTGAACTGATCGAAGACATGGTGCCTGGACCGATTGAAGACATGGTGCAATCAATGACAAAAGGTGCTTCGAATTTCAATGTCCATTATTTTAGAAACCAGTGAACCCCCAGCTACCGCGGTACCATAGACCAATCCAGCGAAAGATGTAGCTATGTATCGGTCCATCGGAGAGTGCCGACGGCCGCGAAATGATCGTTTGCATGCTGACTGAAGAGGAACCTCGAAACGCTAACTTTGCACGCGGTGATGGCTGAGTCCCGTGTCACGAAGACGTGGGACTGCGAAAAAGCAATCACGCGCGCTTGCCCAAGGGTAAAGTTCAAAGCGACCGCTGATACTACCTCCTCACCTGGAAAAATGGAGAAGCCTTTGGCATCATGGTGCAAAGATCAACGCCGCCGTTTCCGGAATGGTAATCTAGACAAGGATCGATTGCGGAGATTGGAACATGCAGCTTTCGACTTCTCACGTGGTGAGGATCGGTCCAAAGTCAAAAGCTACGAGAGGTGGATGCACATGCTCGGAGAATTTGTGAAGTTTAGAGCGGCCAGTGATGGTCACGACCCACCGGAAACAATGAAGAGCCTGCGCTGGTGGGTAACTGCTCAGCGCAAAAGTTTTTCAGAGGGTGCGCTATATCAACGACGCCTGGAAAAACTCAGAGAGGCTGGTTTTGATTTCGGCGAAGAGCTAGAAAGACAGAGGCTGGAGGTAGAAAAGTGGGAGATCAAGTTTGCTTCACTGGTTAGCTTCTACGAGGGTGAGATGTGATGCGGTGATGCGTTTTTTCCCATGCAATTAGTTCTTTCCTGCACTCATGTATGCGATATTTCTGTTGAAGTGAATGGGCACTGTCAAGTTGGAGTAGATGAACCAACTTTGGCAAGTTTGGTAAAAGAATTGCCCTCATGCAAACACATACCAGGCATGGTGAAGCAGCAGTTGAAAATCCTTCGGAATGGGCCTAGAACAGAGTGCTGGTACAAGTGTTGCAGCAAGTTTGCATCCTCGATAGACGGTCTCTGTTGTACCCATGCCACAGCGGAGTCATCAGTAGAGTTATCATCTAGCCAGTGGGAAAAGATGTACTGGGATTTCATAGGGTTCTTTGAAAGTGAGATTTTCTGCTTCTGAACTTGAACATGAAACATAAGCGGCCGCTTCATATGATGTTCTAACAAAATTACCTTCATGACTGCCAGAGCATGGACACGGCAATGCAGATGATCCAAAGTTGATAGCATGGGCAATTGCAATGTCGTGTTCGGAGAACGAACCAAAATCACCAGAGCAAACAAAAAAGCTTCGTTTGCTCACAGTTCCTATGCACATAAAGAGATGTTCACACGATGGCTGTTTGAAGTACGCCTTGTGTGAAGGTAAATGCCACTCTCATCATTTTACTCCATGCTCATATGCCAGCCACCATGATGATACGTCTAGTAAAGATTCTGAGGACAAAACGCCACCACCCACGAAGACTACTGACGAAGAGCTTGATGATACATCTAATAAAGATTTTGAGGACAAAACACTACCACCCACGAAGATTATTGACAAAGAGCTCATTGCCAGAATCTTCAACGCCGTCAAAGCTGGCAGGCCCGCTGAACGCCCCAAAGCATCAACTGAGGTGGACTTTGACATATATGATCCACCTGATCAATTTTACAAAACACCCAATGAAGCCAAAGTCACCTCACGTTCTGATCTGACCAGCAACGATGTAGTTTTTATTCGGAAAAGTCGTTTCTGGTGTATCGAAGACAACCCCCATTTCAACCAGCTTCTTCTTGACTTCCAGCCCATCTACATAATCACACCTCGTCTCAGAAGAGGCCTTATAGCTAAGACTGTCATATACATCGTTCGAAATCGCGGGGGCAGATTCTTTTTAACAGGGGGCAAGGATGATCTTCTCCATGAGATGGGATTTGAGGAAATATTGATACGAACAATCCGCATTCTTGGACGGCAGCTAAATGCCAAGCAGATAAAGATGGAGGTTAAGAGACTTATGGCAATGTGTCCTGCATCTGACAGGGGTACTGAAGGTGAAGACCATCATTACGGGTCAGAGAATGGGATGACCCCTGAGCCCCAAGTATCAAACCAAGACAGGTGCAATAATTCCAAACCTGGTCCAAATGTGGAGTTGGTCAACTCAAGCGGCATAGATGCCCCAGCCCCATTTTTGAATGAGGATGATTGTCCAGATGATATGCATCGGCCGGTCAATCCGAACAAGTATCAGTCTGATGCACTTGCAAGAGCAATGGAACAAGAGGCGAATCATTGGGAGACTCTACATCGTTCATTGAAGAACTACATTGAGGAGTTTGGCCACCCACCGCTGAATCGTGAAGATAGCCCGCTCTTGTATGATTGGTTGCAGATCCAAAAAGAGCGGCGGAATGATATTGATAACATAATTTCAGGACTGTAGTAACAAATTGCTCAAGTATCTAACGACTCATTTACGTACAACATCGTCATCATTATTACCTAATCCTCTCTTCCTGGAACGCAAGCCCCTCTGCCTGTCCAATTATGCCCCATTAGCACGAACAAGGGGAACTTGCTGGCACATAATAGAACCAAAAGTATGATACGATATGGAGTTTGGAAGAGAATGGCAATTATGGCTTTATCTTGTGCCCTTCTTATCATAAATCAGCAGTCATCCAACCACAATGAAGAAAATGTGCTATGCCATGGTGCCCCCATTTGCACCACTGCCATACAATCTCATGAAATGATGGTGTGAAGGACTTCATAGATTACTACATGAAATTTCTACAACATATCAGGACACATTGGATATCGATGATGGAACTAAAGAAGCGTTGATGTGCGATTGGCATGCCAGTTGGGCGTTCACTTTGTATGCAGCTGTTCACCATTACTTTGTCCATGTGGGAGGCGGAGATGTGGGGCGGTGATGATTCCTACCATAGTTGGTGCTTTACCGACACATGTCACCCACCATAAACCATGATGTGGTTTGCCCACACACCATCCTTACTGTTTTGAGTTGCTTCTGAGGAAATGGTGGTAGGGGATGCTTAACTGATGTGCAATAGCATTGGTATGTGCTGCTGTCACCGGCGTGATCGTGATCGACACCCAGGCGTCCTCGAGGAGCGCACCCAGAGGCTGATCAAGGATAAAGACAAGCGACTCTACAGCGCTGCGCTGCAGCTTTACCCGTCGGTGCTGCACAACTCCGTGTCGGCATCCTCCCAGCCGCACTTACTGTGGTTTCGGGCCTCTCCGCGATCTTGCGCACGCGGAGATTCGTCAAGGAGTCGCGGTGCTGGTTTGACAGAGCCGCCCTCCCATTGCCTGCCGCCTGCCGCTGCTATCATCCACGATGCGTCTAGAATCATCCTCGGCCTCTACACGATCTTCGTCTAATGCTTCGAGGGAAGGGAGCGGCAGGTGCAGGTGTCCGGCCCAGCGACCCTCCCAGTGCCGCCTGTCGCGCTCGAACTTTGGAGTCGAGTCCCCTCCATTCGCTTCAGCGTCGCAGCAGCATGTGATGATCACGCAGGGCGACGTCCTCCGTCGTCGTCATCGTCGTCCTCGCTGTCGCTGCTGTCACAATTTCTGCCGCTGCTACCATCTCCGCCGCTGCGTCTAGAAAGCTTCGTCCAATGCATCGATATGAGGGAGCGGCAGGTGCAGGTGCTTGACCCAGCGGCCCTCCCAGTGCGGCCTGTCGCGCTCGAAATTTGGAGTCGAGTCCCCTCCGTTCTCTTCAGCATCGCAGTGCAGCCTGCGATGATCACGTGGGGCGATGTCCTTCTCCTCTTTGATGCGCGGGATCCGTCGTGCTCGTCCGCACCGTCATTGCCGCAGTCCCTGTCGTTGCCGTGCCCACCCAGATCAACAGCCGCGCCCGCCGGACCGTCGTGACGACGCCCAGGACCGCGAGGATCGTGGGGAGGGACGACACCGACGGCATGAGCTTGAGCACTCGGGAAGAGATCGGCGGCGTCATCGTCGGAGGACGACGGCGTCGACGACGACGAAGAGTCGTAGCCGAGGACGGAGGTCCATCAAATTTATGACGGAAATAGGACTACTGGAAATGAAAAAAGCAAGAAGTTTTACGACACAGAAGTACCATTGTAAATGAACTATATAAATATATGATAATATTATTTAATATTTGAATAATTTATTTGTTACGCAAATTTTATTCTACACATAACTTCCATCACTACTTGTCATCATGGAAACGGTCGTCGGGGCGGCCGCCGACGCGACATCTGCGGCGACCGAGGAGGAGCGCCCGCCCCCTGAGGAGGTGCCCGGTGATTCAGATCGCGGGAAAATTGACGATGGTGGCAGCGGTGGCGGTGAACCTGATGCGGGTGACGAGCCGGAGGCCAAGATCGCTTCCGTCCTGGTTGGACGCCGCAAGCACGACAACGGCCATGATGCTCAGGAATCGCATCGGATCGAACCCGCAACTACGAGGGCTACGGCAAGGATAGATCCCCTCGTATCGTCTGTGAATGACGAGAATAAACGAAGAAGTGATTTCACGGGGCAACACACACGTGCGACGAAGAAGAAGCGCAAGAGTCCCAGTAAGCCACAAGCAAGGTGGCAGCGGTGTTTCGAGAGGCACTCTCGATACATTTCGGAGCACGGTGATGTTCCGGATGCAAATACGAAAGATCCCGAGGAGCGAACGATACGAAACTGGATTTCTAAGCAGATGAATTTAATGAGACAGGGTAAACTCAGCGGGGAACAACTGCGTTCTTTGGATCGTATCGGAGTGCGAATTCTATCCGAAGAAGAAGAGGAGGTGAAATCCTGGGACAACCATTTCAAAAAGCTGAAGAGCTGGGCCGAAGGTAATGGAGGTGATGGGAATATCAGTCGCGATGAGGACAGCGGCTTGTATCGGTGGGTCAATATTCAGAGAAGAGAGCACAAAGAAGGAAAACTCAGTCGGGAGAGATTTCAACACTTGGAGTCGTTGGGGGTGGTGTGGGACACACGGACGGCCTCATACGACGCGAGATGGCAAAGTTGGTTCGACCGCCTTGTTGATTACAAGAGGGAATTCGGAAACTGCTATGTGCCTTACCACTACAAATCGGAGCGTCATGGCAAACTGGGCCAATGGGTGTGCTCACAGAGAATAGCGGACACATACCCTGAAAGGAAGAACAAAGCGACAATGAACGATAAGAGAAAAGCTAAGGTGAGACATTTACGGCGCTTGTAACATTAATGCACTATCAGATTTACTGACATTTGAAGCATGTCCTTCGTTGCACTTCTAGCTGTTGGAAATTGGTTTCGACTTTCGTATCAAACAGCAATTTAAGGTATTCCACGATGATGCATGGAGCAAACGCCTCAAAGAAATCATCGAGTACAAATCGGCGAACGGCGGGAAGGAGCCACTGACTAGAACTACCCTGGGACACTGGTGCTTTGATCAGCGCCGCCAGTTTCGAAAGGGGAATCTGAGCGCAGACCGGAGGAAACGATTGGAAGACGCTGGGTTCAACTTAGTGTGTAGCGATGTTCGGACCAATGCCAAACCCAAAAAGCAGACTAAAATCACACACGATGAAAAGTGGATGCACAAGTTCAAAGAATTTGTTCAGTTCAGAGCATCCAATGACAGTTACAACCCACCAAAAGATATGACAAGTCTGTACGGATGGGTCCAGACTCAGCGTAAGAATTTCCGAAATGGCACACTTGATCAGCAACGTGTGAAAAGGCTCAGGGAAGCAGGTTTCCATTTTGGTGAATGGAAGCATGATCAGCAGATGCGAGAACTCAAGGAGTGGGAAAACAATTTTGCTCCTTTGGTCAGCTTTTATGAGGGTGAGATTTCGCATCAGAGTGCTGTTGTGGTCTTGTAATTTATTCATTCCTATGCTGATCTTTGAGTGGTTTGAATTCAAGAGAATGGGCACTGCAATGTTGAAGCAGGCAATCCAAGTTTGGCAGAGTTGGTGAATAACTCACCTTCCAGAAGATACCTACCAGATTTGGCTAAGCAACAGTTGGAAACCCTTGCAAATGGGCCCAAGGCAAAGTGCTGGTATGAAGGTTGCAGCAAGTTTGCATCCTCGGGTTGTGGTCTCTGTTGCACCCATACCCGCGAAGAATCATCAGCACAGTCATCTTCTAGCCAATGGCAAAATATGTATAAGAAATTCATAGAATACTATGAAGGTGAGTGTGAAGGCTTTGTGTTGTTTGCTTTCTTTGTACTGCATATAGTTGACCCTTGTTCTTGATACTTTTGGCCAAATTCACTCTGTGCATTCCAGAGCATGGACACAGCAACGTAGGCAATCCAAAGTTAAGAACATGGGCAAATGCCATGAGTGAAAACAAAAATCTTTCCGATGAGCAAACAGAAAAGCTTTCACTTCTCAAAAAATCTATACAAAAGCCATGTTCACATGATGGCTGTTCGAAATATGCACTATTTGAAGGCAAATGCCACTCTCATAATGTCCCTCAGGTTGAGAATCATAGCTTGGATAAGGAACTGCCATACAATGAGGAGAGGCAACAGCCACTATGCAAGAATGCCATGGATAAAGAACTTAGTGGCATGGAAGAGGAGCCATCGCTCCTCGACAAGAATGTTGACAAAGAACTCATTGCCAGAATTTTTGGAGCCATAAATGCTGGTGTGCCTGCTGAACGCCCCAAAGCATCATTGGAGGTGGATTTTGACATTGAAAACCCACCTGATCAATTCTGCGAGGCATCCAAGCAAATCACTCTGACTTCAACTGCAGATTTGGCGGCACATGATGTGGTCTTTGTTGCCGCAGATGTTGCAAATGGGACGCGCTCCCGTTACAAAGAGAACATTCATTTTAGCCAGCTCCTTCTCGAATTTCAGCCAATCTACCTCATGACAAATCGGACCAGAAGAGGTAATATAGCAAAAAGCATTGTGTTCATCGTTCGAAATCGTGGGGGTAGATTCTTTCGGACGGGGGATGACGATAGCTTATTGCATGAACTGGCCACTGAAGAAATACTGAAGAGGACAATCAACCTTCTTGGGCGATGTCTCAACGCCAAGGAGATAAAGGCTGAGGTGAAAAGGCTATCGGCAGTGCCTCCGTATGACCTGTCCAACGCACTTGCAAATGCAATGGAGCAAGAAGCAAATCAATGGAAAATAGTGCAACATGCTATGACCGACTATATTAAGGACCATGGTCGCCCACCAACTACTCGGGAAGAAAATCCTCTCCTGTATGATTGGCTGCAGACTCAAAAAGCAAGGCAGGAGGAACTGGTAAACTTTCATGCATTAGTATCGTCAAAGGAAGGGTAACATCTTTTATTTATTCACTGAGCTCAAACAGACTGTTTTACTGACTACGATACAGAACATCTTCTACCTCTATTTTCTATCTGCAAATCTGACTGTTGGCTGTTGTGTTGTGTTGTGTTGCATTGTGTTGTAGTATGTAGTTGTAGTCTGTAGTAAGAGTTTGTTGACACCACTTGCTTAGCCAATAGGATGGTGCATGGTACCATACTCTCTTGTTGCTGAGGCATTACAGTACAGAACACCACCACCAATTGCAATATGAGCTCCCCTAATCACAATAGAAAGTATTTTTCATCTGTGATACTTAGCAATATAAACACAAGAAAAATGGAATTTGAACAAGGACATTTGTGTTACTACATCGCAAAATGAGTTCTTATGTGTAGTAACTACCTGTAACCAGCGTATTCTGTACACTTTTGCTTTTGCCACAACATATATTTTTTCCTCACCTTGATGCCTCCTCATCCACCATGTACTTGACAATATAAAGATAAATAATAGATGGTAGATGCTGACATATCATCACTAGATGTATCCCTGCAATTGAAGGCCGTATATTGATTATGACAGCACATGTTGAGGCCTAGCTATCTATTGATGTATCACCAAAATAGCAATACAACAGTTATTTTAGATACATTGTGCTAGGTACATCGCTCAATGATACTATGCTGTCACTGCTGATGCTGAGCTCAATATCAATATGTCAAATATACGTGGCCAAATTCTTTGTCAAAGTCAAAAACCTAAACATGTAGCTAAACATGCAGTAAATTAACTTTGGTTGATTAGGCAATTGTAATAAGTGCTACATGACCAAATGGTCCCAGCCTAGGTACTCACCTGCAGCCCGTGTCATGACTATCACACAGTGACACCAGAGATGGTAATGCAACTGCAACAGCAACAGACAGATGACCATAGACATAGACTCGTGCACCAGTTTCATAAACACCACCATAGAAATAGAAATCCAGAGAAGTATATCATACGTAAAGGTAAAACCAAAGAGTTATTCACAGTCAAAGTCAAACCAAGATCCAATCCAGTTGTTTAGAAGCAGGGGCAGGGGCAGGGGCAGGGGCAGGGGCAGGGGCAGGGGCAGGGGCAGGGGAGCCAACCGTTATCAATTATCAACGTCCACCCCATCACCATCACCATCACTTGTGACCGGCCAAGAAAATTGCTTTGGCAAAACCATTGTCTACCACTACCAAAGCAGTAGCAGGAGCAGATGCATTATAGTCTCCTAGTCTTAGTCTTAGTCCTAGTCTTAGTCTTAGTCCTAGTCTTAGTCCTAGTCCTAGTCCTAGTCCTAGTCCTAGTCCTAGTCTACAGCTAACAATGTCTCGCACTCGCAGTGCCAGAGCCAGAGTGAGTCGTCACATGATTTTGGCCTCCTACATGCCAGAACAGGGATGGACGTTGTCACCCGGGATCGGAGTGGCTATCTCAGTTTGCTGGTGGACACATTGGCTTCATCGAAATTGGCTCTGGTCAGGAACTTTTCCTCCTTTTCCAAGAGAGAGTAAAAGTCCAAGCATCCTGTTTTCAAATGTGGTTTCATTTTTCAATCGGAAAGACATTTTTTCAACCGGATCCTTTCAACCGTGGAAACGTAAATCCTACAGAGTCAATCAACGGTAAAAAAGTTGACCGGTTGACATGACGTCCGTCGCGACTGGACCCAGCCCCTCAGTCCCCAGTAAGTTCCGTCCTTCCACGCTGTCGACGAAGGGGAGACTCCTCTTTGGTAGCAGCGTCGGTGGCGGGCGGGAGAGAGAAGGCTTTCCTCCACAGCGTCGCGAGGAGCGCTCGAGCGCAGGCGGGGTCGAAATCCGGAGCATCGGCCGCGATAATATGCGATGAGGGCGGGGGCACCATGCGTCGCGACGGCGGCGACGACTACGACCACGACGACGACGACGATGTCGACGTCGTCGCCCCTCCGCCCCCTACTCGTACCCAGCGGAAGATCTGCACTCGTGGCGCTGTGCTGGGTGGCGTGGTTCGTCTACCGCAACGTCGCCGTGCTGCCCGGACAGCTGCTCGTCGCTTCGTCCGTCGACGGAATAAACGACGAAAGTCGTCGGCGACACAACCTCGTCGAGGCCCGCATCGTCCGCGGCCTTCCAGTCCTCGGCCTGCACGCGGACGGGACCGACGTCGAGTACCGATGCGTCCCCGGCGAAGTGATACATCGTCCGAAGGCGTACAGGCTGTGGGGGGGACTGAACGGAACGCGACTGCCGTTGCCCCCGCCCCTCGACGGGAGTGGCGTGATGGATTTCGCGGTCCAAATATCGGAAATGAGGTTGAGGATCCTCGTCGTGGGAAATTCGCTGGGGGAGCAGCTCCACGCGGGATTGGAGGAGGCGGCTTGCTATGCGCTCCCCCCCGCGACGACGACGACGACGATGGACGCCGAAGATCGCGAGAGGTTGCGGAGGGAGGCACGGGAGCGATCCGCCTGCAAGACGAGCTTCGCCGAGAACATAGAGATGCAGTGGACGAAGGAGCCGCGGATCGTGACGACGTCGGCGGGGGGGATGCTCGCGGTGGTGAAGGACAACGAACATCCGATGGACTCGAACGCGACGTGGCATAGGGGCAATCCCGCGATGGATTCGCTGGCGACTGTCCTCGGGAGTCATGCCAGCCACAATGCCACCGTCGTCGTCGACGGCGCGGGGGGGGACCGACGACGACGACGGTTGCTGGACGTGATGGTGTACCAATTCCAATCGGGACACGTAGACCTCCTCTCCTTCGACGAGGCGATGCTTCGCGAGGCGATAATCGCCGCCTCGTCCGACCCCTTCGGGGCCCGGATGGTCGTCTTCCCCACCGTGGGATGGATGAACAACGTCGACACCGACGAGAGGGCGGGGGCGTGGCGGGATGTCAACGATCGGATACGGACTTTCGCGAGGACGTACGTCGGGGGAGAGGATCATGGCACGGTGGAGTCGATCGCGGTGCTGGACGTAGCGGAACTCTCGAGGGCGTACATCGAGGCGAACGCGAGGGCGCTGGGCATCCCGGAGGGGGAGACGTACGCCCTCCGCGTCGAGAGTCGATGGAAGTCGCTCGTGGCGCAGATGTGCGCGTCGTTGCCGTTCCGGGAGGATCCGAGGGGGTGCGCCCCCGGAATGGTCTCGGTGAGTCATTTTCGAGATTGGACCTTCTTTCATTCTCTCATCGCCTCACCGATTGATCAATAATAATTTGCAGAACGACGGGATGCACATGTGCCCCGAGACGTTTCACGGACGGATCAACGCCGCCTTCGTTTGCCTCCTGGATTGCAAGTTCAATCGGCGGCTGCGCGGGCGGGACCTCGCGGAATGCTCGGATGGATGCAATGGCAGGTACATGAACCTCGACCCCATCGCGTTTCCCCTGAGCGCGGACTTGATTGAGGAAATAAGTCTTACTTCGTAGCGGAGGCAACGTGCATACGCTTCATGAATAGCAATTTTCTGGCTGTTTACCACCCGTGAGGTTCAACACGGAGAATCAGTGTAAGTTTTACAGAGCAACGAAGTTGGGGAGTGACATCTAATCGCACACGCGTCTACGTGGCGTTACGACCTGGGAGTTGACTCGCCGCAGACACAGTCAGCATGAGGCGCGGGCGAAAAGAGGTGCTGTGATGCAAGTGGCGTGGGAGAGGTCGCTTCGGCGACATTCTGCTTCTACGCTGTTGTACGATAGGATATTGTATCGAGATCTAGAGGTGCGTATCGGTTTTTTGGCGTCGTGCCACACATAGTGCAACAGTACAGAAATCGATTTGGAATCACGAACGTAACTCTCATTTGAGACTTCGATGCTCTACTCTAGATCAAATTGCATACACTTATTCGAACAATTGCAATTCCCTGGACTGAAACAACATATGACCTACGGATTTCCACCCAATGCGTCAGGGTTTCATGGGCAATCCTTGAATCGAATCAATACGATGCCCGAGGCGCCAGAGCCACCACTCCCACCAAAATACAAACTTGCAGACTGTAAGGTCCATACATAATGAGACGAACAGCTTTGTCAGTATTTCTTCAAGATGGAGCCACTACTACGTCTAACAGATGCATGAGGTCACTTACCGCGCCCCCACCCCCACCTCCAGAGTTGGCTAGTGCATCAAATCCAGAGCCACCAAAAGTACCTGGAACAACACAAACGGTGAAATCCTGACTTAGCGAGAGTACGATGCAAGAAATCAAGAAGTCACGTCTCTAAATCATCTCTACATGTAAATTGTAGGCACTCACTTCCTCCATTCCCTCCGCCCCCGACTCCACCGATCCCTTGATTCCTGTGGAATGCATGGACATGATTATTGTCAGCCGCGAATGATACCAGCACGCGTAGTGCCCAACTGCAGAGTTTCTTTAGGCTAAAATGGCGTACCTATCTAGACAGGACGTATCCGAACTAGCTCCTCCCGCTCCACCCCCGGCAAAGCTATATTTGTTGAAGCAGGAAATGCAGATCATTATTGAGACCCAGAAAGAATCCATTACATTTTGAACAGAGCATAGAAGAGAGTAGAATTTGGAGTAGATGGCATTTGATTACATACCTTCCATGATCCTGTGGAACAGTGATGGAAAGTCCATTTTTTTTAGTGTTTCGACATAATAGCAAGACGACAACACATACTGGCTTCATTGCATTCATGCACTTCTGCATATACTCACCCCAAAGTCGAACCCAAATGAGTCACTCAAATCCTTGCCGCTACCACCGTTGCCAGCGTAGTCCCCAAAGCAGGGGGATACAGCTCCATTTGCACTCTCTCCTGCAGAATGCAAAGTAGCGGTCTTGTCAGACAAACGTGCATCGCAAACCAAATGTAAAACAACTTTAGACTCCACGAGAAATACTTGCCTGCACTCATTGCACCACCACCTGCTCCACCTGCTGTGCTGCTTGTACCCCCTGCATTTCCAAGTCCGCCGCCCAGCAGTACGCTCTGTCCAGCTGGGTTGCTACTCCCATGCGCCCCTCCCCCAGATCCGCCATCTCCACCACCATTGGCGGGTGACCCGCCCCTACCCCCTCCATTTGCTGCGATGGAGACTCCACCGGAGATGCTCGTGACGCCGCCCATCTCAGGGGCGATGGAACTCCCTCCACCGCCGGCCCCTCCAGAACCCACCGTGATGGTATAGCTACCAGCATTGAGGGTCCCGGATCCAAGGCCCCACTGGACCAGCTCGCCAGCACCACCTCCCGCGCCTGCACTGTTACCACTTCCCGTACCGCCCTATGATGTGGAGATAGAGATGTCAGTATTTAAGGAGGAAGGCTTGGGCATGTGTTCCACATGAAGATAGAAGCAACAATGCTTACCTCCTCCACCGCCTAGTGTCATCGATGATGTAGATGAAGGCATGGTACAAGTGAGATGGATCACGCCCTGCGTTTCAATCAAACTGCCAGGTACAAATGACAGTGGATAGGACTCACCTCCGACTACGAGCAGATCAACGCTACAAACTGGCACCGCCAAATCGAAAGATGTCGTCCCATCCAGGAAAGCCGCAGTGCACTTCAAATCGTCATCCACCCCGTACCCTCCACCACTATTCGCGTACCCTCCCTTCTCCACATTGAAGTAGTCTCCGAAGTAGTTGGTGGTTTCGAGACAACAGACACACGTCCCGGGTGCCCCTGCAGGAGGGGGGGCGATTGTGCCCGTGGGAGATTTCGTCACTGGGGCGGGCGTTGGAGATGTGGTTACGGGAGAGGTGGTCGCGGGAGCAGGGGTCACGGGAGCGGGGGTTACAGGCGAGAGTGTCACAGGCTTCTGCTCGAGATGGATATGAAAATGTTGGCAACCTGTGAACTCATGAAATCACAGTAAAGAAGATTGACGATGTACATCAGCTTTCAGCTTACCTCGGTGTCCGACAAGGTGGATGCATGCACATCATTCAAGTGCGTGAAGCAGGGTACGCCAGAGCAGAGAGACGAGGATTGTTGAGTTGAAGAATAGATAGATACAAGACAGCCTAGAAATAGAACATGAACACCGAAGAGCTCACATTCGTGGCCGCCACGCAGGATCTGTCCTCGCAGATTGCGGAGCCGCAGCACGTCGAGCCGCCGTTGCACGTGTCACCGACGGGGACGCATGCCTTACGCGTAAAGCGATGGTGTCCGTCTCCGTCTCCGTCGGCGCGGTCGAATCCGAGGTGATCGATTCCGTCGCCTATGACGCTATCGCTGTTGCCTCCGCCGCGAAGGCTCAGCTCGACGGCCGAGGCGGCCGAGGCAGAGCAGAGCAGAAAGACTGGGAGGAACAAAGTATTCGTCATCGTCGTTGTTGTCATCATGGATAAATTTATGAGCAGAAAATGGGTACGGGCATGCTGCATGATCTTCCCTGTGATGACTGACTGTGTACATACTTCTATTCTAGAGACTCTACAGAGAGCCGAGAGCCGAGAGCCACACTCTAGAGCACGACTCTCCTACGTAGAGAGAGCGAGGTACGATACGAACTTACTGATGTATCGACTTATCGACTGCTGTTGGGCAGTTTTGGAGACAAATAAAGGCGTGACACCTGAATGAATTGAGAACTCGTTGAACTTCGGTCAAGGTCAAAATGTGAGGATGCAAGATAAACAGATTCGAGATGCAAACTGATGTCGCATGTCGCAATGCAAGCTTTGCCCAAGTCGCATCAAAATGTGTACATATATATATATATATTTTGTAAAGTACTTACCTCAAACTAACCCCGAGGTAGGTTTGAGGTCTTCCTCTCGTTTCATATTTTCGGGGCAATCGCTAGATTTTACCTCGAAAATAAGAATTTTCATTTTACACGACAAAAG
>JALLBE010000198.1:0-21226 GCA_036939795.1 Thalassiosira mediterranea
GTGCTCCTTGGAATGCATAAATTGTGAGTTGATAGCGCTGATCGCGCGGTGTTACCAACTCTGTTCTTACCAATCGTACCTATCTACATACCTACGAACCTAGGGGAAACCGGAGTTTGTAACACGATTTTTCTACATGAGGAATTCGTAGAATGGATACCAGAAAAAAAGAACACCCCGCTTATCACAGTCTCCTGTTGTTGATGGTTTTCAGTTTCCACTTTCCATTTCCCATCGTGCGTTGCTCGTTCCTCGTGCCCCCCTCTCGGCTCTGTTGCACCGCCGATAGGATCGACTCGAGACAAAGAAGTGTTGCCTGCGATGGTTGCAGAAGGCGAAATGCCGAAACATAGCAAGTTCTTCCCCGGCAAACTCTGGGCCATGCTTGATCAGGTCGACGAGCTCGGACTCAGCCACGGGGCTTCATGGTGAGGACGAATGCAGTGCGTGCGGGGTGCGGGTTCTCATTTGCTTTTCATAATGCTGCGTTTTATCATGGTGCAATATTGGAACCTCATGCCGATGCGCAAGTTGTCCATCTTCATCGCGTTTCTAATAATTACGCTCTCGTGTTATGGAATATCCAGGGTGTCGGAAGGCCAAGCGTTCGCCATTCATGACCCAGATGTCTTCATGAAAGAGGTAGCCCCCCGCTTTTTCGACAAGCAGACGCACATTAGATCTTTCCATCGCCAACTCAGTATATGGTAGGTGGTTACTGATCGTGTCGCCCTGAACTATCTACTTGTAAAGTACTTTCTCAACCGCATTGGACCCTCTCGAATCATTTCGCAGGGGGTTCACCCGCCTTGAGACGGGAGCTGGAGGGAGAGGTGTTTGGCTCGACAAACATTTCGTTCGAGGAAATCCAGAGCTGTTGAAAAGGATCAAACGGGTCCCGGTGAAGAATCCCAACCCAAAGCTCGTGGTACACAAGAAGCAGCTCCCAGACTACACCAAATACCAGTTGCCCAAATCAATTGAGGAACCTGCTCTCGATGCAAAAACACCACAACATGTGGCTCCTAAGGAAGTGCCTAGTCAGATGCCTCCCAAAGACATCGCTAGTGCATACCCTTTCATTTTACCTCAGCCACCTGCCCCAGGAGATGTCAGTCTTTTATCAGGGATGTCAACCAGTGCACCTCAACCGGGATCTGTCACTGGGCTAACTTCTGGGCTGCAACTCCAGATGCCTGCTGGTAGCAATGGCCCCCTAGTGAACTCAGATTCGATTCAACGCCAAGTTCCTTTCACGATGACCAATTTCCAACCTTCAGTAGACATGAGGCACATCCCGAATCTTCCATCAGTGAACCCCAACATGTCTTCCACCAATGACATTGGTGGAATGGCACAACAACTTTATTCCCTCAGGAGCAATGATCATGCCACTAACAACTCTCTTGGTAGCGGGGGCAACAATATAAATGCGGCTATATTTGCAATGATGATGAATCATCCCAACCAACACATCCCCACTGCACCCACTGACGCAAGTTTGAGCAGACAAGGCATACCACCAATGGCTCTACAGGGCAATCAAGGCCATGAGCAGACACACAGACTCCCGGGCCAAACTGAATATTCGCCATGATTGTGCTCTCACTAATTGCCCATGACATATTGTGGATTTTTATTATTATTTGTCGAAAGGCGAAGCACAAGTGAGTTCGCGGAGTTGGCGAATAACTTTCTTACATCGATGTAGAGAAGTGCAGTAGATTTAGAATACATGTACCATAAACAAACAAGACCTTCTGGTCTGGTGCACTGCACTCGAAGACCAGCTAGAGTACTACTCTTGACGGTGATTTCATGTTCCATGCCTGCCTGTGAAGCTGCAATCTGATACATTGGCCATAATGTTCTCTTGACCGTTTGGATATCATCATAATTAAGTACTGTCGGCTTGTGGGTATTCTATGGCACTAAGTCTCATCGTTAGTTTTGGGCTCCTGCCAGTCGCATGTGTTGAATGTAGATGATTTCGTGAACCCAGACCATGATAGTACTGGATCTCGCCATTCAGCTGGAGGCTCAACTTTTTTCCCAGCACGAATCAACTCTCGGGCGGACTCAATTTCCTCCTTGATACTAACAGCATTGATGCTCTTGATTGCATCGCTGATTGCTATAGAGGTGTCTTCTTCATTGAATTGAACATCACGAGAGGGAAAGATAGGGCAGTCGAAAGAAACCATTTCACTGAACAGATCATCGTCCTCCTTATTCGCAACTCCAGCAGCATCAGGAATTACGGTGGCAACATCATCATCTTCTGGAAATAGCCTCAGAGGAATAACAGAGGTAGGTGATGAGGTATCACATCCATCCTTCTCATCGGATGGGCTTTTTGGCTTGTTGAAAGCGAAAGGGTCAACGAAGTTCACAGCGTCTTTCTTTGCCGGCTTTCTGGTATCCTCGTCAGGGTAGAATATCACAGGGGTGGTTTCGTCGTTCTCGCCACGTTGAACTCTGCGGCCAGCACTTGGAGTAATAATACAGTAAGAGGGAGACCACAGCTTGCTATTGACCAGCGAACGAGCTATGTTTCCGATTCTTTTCGCGGAGCCGACAGAGGACACCACTGCATTGGAAATCGAAGAGGAAGCATTATCGATAGATTTGCGTGGACTCGAGGAGGAATTCACATCCTTTCTTTTCACGGGGGTAGCCTGAACCTTTCCCTGTCCTGGTGCATCATTTGATGGCAGCGAGGAGTAATAAAGAGCGCCACTATCGATCTTCATCGTAATATCCTGTACGATTGTTTATGAACCTCGTGATTGTGGTTATGGTATGGATTGCTGCTTCTCAAGGCTCATTGATACTCTCCCGAGCTCCATCCAGAGCCATCTTCCCACGTCGAAGGGTGGCGTTTTCATGTCTATTCCAACGCGAGGGTCCATAGTTGCAACAGAGCCGTGGACGAATCAGCGCTGTTTCAGGCTATGTCACGCCGTCATGGCTGGAATAATATGGTACCATCATTAGCCCCGCATGTTTATCCCTTGGTGGAGGAATAGAGTATTGCCATTATGATATGAACAGAAACATATGGTACGAGTTTTGTTGGCGCTGCGAGGCCTCAGGCGTCATTCCCGCATGTTTGACACCATACTTGATTTGCTTGTGTTTCGCGTTCACCAATAAATCATGGTCAATCATAAACCGGTTGGAATTCATCGGGCACTACCATTTTGAAGAGTACTCTGCTCGACCATCTTCAGAAGCAGGTGCACGGAGACGTGGCAGCCGTGTGGAGCATCGAGCAATCGAGCTCTCCACGGCGCAGCGATAAGTGCTCTGGCATCTACTGTCAACCTCTCGCTCCATCAGACATGATGGCACGAAGAGACCGCGCGCGGACTCCACTCTCTCTTCCATGGCCGGACGGTGTTGCCGAGGACGGGGCTCACGGGAATCGACCAGTCCGGCGGCGGGCGGGCTTTTGTGCGGCATTGTGAACCTCAACCTCACACTCAACCAATCACCGGCACGATCAAGCTTGGATCAAGCGAGCACGATGCTCGCTGTTGATTGAGAGTAGAAAACTGTAGCAACGCTGTACGTAGAGGTTGGTATGGTGTAGCAAGCACGCTTGGCGCAGCCGAAAATTGCGGCGGCAAATGAGAGAAATGGAGCTGTTCTGAACATCATGCGAATACATATGTAGGAACTGGTTTATTCACCCGAATCAAACCAGAGTTGTGACATTTTGCGACCGTTAGAGCCTCACGGGAACAAGTTCTCGGCGGCAGCGCGGCGGTCCGACGATCGAGCAGATCGAGCAATTGGCAGTGTTGGCAGTGGCACGGCAGTGCGTGGACAGCGTGGACGGTGGACGCTCGAGACCTCGAGACCTCGAGACCCGAGACCTGGCCTCCAGCTTCAGTCTTCAGTCCTGATCCTCGCGATCCTGTAGGGTGCTCGTCGAGCTGGGGCCGAGTGCCGAAGCAGATATTGAAGATGATCATCTACGCCGTGATCGCTCGAGCCAAAGATGGAGCCGTCCTGGTGGAATCCATGCTCGCCGGGGTGGAGGGGAACTTTCCCCAAGTGACGATCGAGGTCCTGAAGCGCGTAGTTAGCAGTTCCAATTATGAGTCCGCCCTTGGCACGCTCGAGAGCTCGGCTCCGGTTGAGCTCCTACCAGACGGGGAGAAGAGGACGTTCGTGCAGCGGAACGACGAGTCGATATTCGGACAGCTGTCAACGGCGGCGATGCAGTGGAGTTGCTTCGGTTTCGCACAACCGGGTGCAGGCGACGAGGAGTCGCAGCCCGGGGGACAGGGCAACGGCGACTTGAATTACTACTTCCACTTGAGCCGAAGAGGCAAGGTCATCTGTCTATGCATTTCCGACGACAGCGACGCCAGATATCACGCGGTGAGCTTTGATTTCCTCGACGAGGCGCAGGCCAAATTCGCGAAGGCGTACGCCCCCTACAGGATCGTGAAGGCGAAAGCGTACGAAATGGACAAAAAATTCAGCAGGGAGCTGGGAAAATTGGTTTACTTCTACAACGAGAATAGGAGTAAGATGGTTCGGAATGATAAGGTGGATAACCTACTGAATAAGGTGAGAGAGGACACCTTCGCCTGATACGAATGCTTTTCGACATGTTCCACATCATATACTCAATATTATTGTTTGGTTGATAATTTGGCAGGCTGACGACTTGAAGGCACTTCTCGGAAGAAACATAACAATGATATTAGATAGGGAAGAAAATCTTGCTCAATTGGTAGATCAAAGCGATGAGATGCTCGAAGATACAAAGGTGCGTGTACTTTAGATTTTCTATGTGCATGAGCTCGATGTGTCAATATTTCCGAACTTGCCTGCCCCTCCACTCCTACCTCGATAAAAGGTGTTTACGAAACGGGGCAAGAAGCTGAAGACCAGAGTAAAAACAGAGTACTACTCATACTATCTCTATGCTTTCATATTTGGTGCCTTGGTGCTGTACCTCATGGTTGCTGAGGTCTGTGGTTACGGTTTTGGAAAGTGCTCCGCAGGAAAGCATGGTGGTCAATCAGGAGGCGAAGGAGGTGACTGATCGGGGATCTAGCAGTGACAGGGCAACATATTTCAGCTATCTGTATATTTTATCAGTGGGTATGGTATCAGGATCATTGGTCATTCGGTATGATCGATTATGGACGCCCATTTTAGGAGAACTGTTTCATTAGTAAATATTTTGTCTGCAGCCACACAGTTGCTATCAGATGGGTGCATACCCAAATATTTCCATCAACTCTTTGTCCAGCTCCTTTCTCGCGTATTCGAGGTCATTCTTGTCCGTCAGTATCCCCTCCATCCTCAGCGTTCGATTCCCGTACGTGATCAGGCTCGCGAGGAACCCCGCGCTGCCAGCGTGTGGCCCACCATCGCCCTTCGCGCTCTCCTCCACGTATCGGAACTTTTTACTCAGCGTGCCCCCGCTGCAGTGACACATTTGCGCCACCGTCTCCTCCGCGTGGAACATCAGGTCCTCGAACCTCACCATCAACCTGGGAAACTCCGCGTCGTACCATTGTTTGTACCTGTTGAAGGGCGTGACCATTGTGAGGAAACGATGGCATAGATTGCAATCGCGTGATCAACCAAGAAAATGAGTACCTACCACGTGTTCCAAAGGTCAACCAACGACGAGTACTCCACGAACGTCCTGTTCGACTTGTCCGGAATCGGCTCGTCCCCGATGTGTTGCGTCGCAAACTTCACCCGCACGCCCATCGTCCCCACCCCCGGCTTCCGATGGAACTGCCCGTCGACCTCGTTCGGTATCAGGTTCGGGCAGTGATCCAGCGTGTGCCTCCATCGCGCCTCGTACGAGTGACGGCACATGCTCGCCATCCACGTTATCGGGTCCTTTATCATGACGATGGGCAAAAAGTTCTCCTGTATCACGCCCTTCCCGCCCACGGCCGCCTCGTGGTGCAATCGCCACGCGACCGGGTTGTGCTTCCCCCACGGCGCCTGCAGCATCATGCCGGTGGCCTGCTTCCGATGCCGCGCCCTCTTCCGCGGCTCGTTGACGCAATTCAGCCTAAGGAGCTTGTTCAGGAGGTTCGTCGCCGAGTTGAATATTCCCGCGGGTCCCATGATCCGGTCCGCCGGCCGCACCGCCGCCCGGAACGCCTCGCACCGCTCGAGGCCGATCACGTGCGACCCGTCGCCGTACATGAACTGTATGTCCTCGAGGGGCGGGAGCTCGGCCTCGCGACGGTGCTCGTCCATCGTGCCCTTCCTCATGGCCATCCTCGCCTGTCGGACCGTGAGGGAGGGGACGAATCCCTCGGTGTGATCGACGCCGGCCCGGCGGAGGATGTCGAGGGGCTCCATGGAAAAGTTGGACGGTTCGCCCATCGCGACGACGCCCCCGCCGCCGCCCCTCCACGATCTCGACGAAGATCCCCCGGCGCCGCCGCCGCCATTCGATTCGTCGTTGTACTCGTAGGCGGCGTTCAGGGCGTCGGTGGCGATCGAGTTCACCGCCGCCATCTCGTCCAGCAGCTCGCCCTCCACGGACAGGAGCTCGCCCTCGATCGCCCTCAGCCGAAATACGAACTCGTCGTGATACGATATGAGCGCCACCTGCATCACGAGCGTCATCGCCAGGAGGGCGGAGAGTATGTACGCCGTCCGGGCGCTGTTGAAGTTCAACGCGGGCCCGCGGCGCGTAATGGAGCGTGGGTCGTGCCGAGCGGGAGGCGGGTGGCCGTTCTGGCCATGGTGGTGCACGCCGCCTCCTCCTCCTCCCTGCCGCTGCTGCTTGTCATGGCGCCGACCCCCGTTCTCCGACATGTTGCTTCGCGAGAGAGGAATTCACCCCTGCCGACTTGATCAGCTCTACTAATCGCCACCGCCGCCGACGCTGCCGTCCTCGGGATCGTCTTCGATCGCCCCTCGCCCCACCGTCGCTGTTTGTTGTCAAGAAAAATGCAACGGTCATGAACATGAAGGTCAACGCAACGCTCAATCAACGCTGTCCAGATCCATCTGGGGTTTATTTACTTAGGTAGGTAGGTAGTCACGTAATTATGTAGGTAGCTGAATGAAAGGTGACTTTTTACGAACATACGTACCATGACGTACAATATCCAGGATCTTACAAAAAATGTCCCCACACCGTCAGTACTAAGTACACCAATGACGGATGTATCATGGTTTGGTTGATTGATGTTGAGACACTGATGATGTTGTAAGAACCATCACAACCACAAGAACTTGAGCGTCACTCTCCTGATCGATGTTCGTCATAAAAAGTTGCACGGACGACGGGCACAGAGCGAAGAACGATGTCCTGCCGACCGGGCGGCCCTCGGGGAGGAGAGTCTTCGGCACCGGCACCGGCGGCGGGAGGCGGTCGACTGCGGCAGCGGCAGCGGCGACGGGGTCGGCTGGCGCCGTGCCTCCTGAGCTGCGCCCTCGCCTACTGCGTCCGCGCGCCGTCGTCGCCCGCGGCGGCGATGATGGCGTCCGCGTCGGGCGCGGCGGCCATGAGGGGCCGCATCTCCCCTTCGGCAGCCTTCGCCGCGCCCCGCCGCGCGTATGACGGGAGGCGGACTCCATCGGCCGCGAGGTCGTTCTCTCCTACCACGGCGCTGGCATCCGCGGTCGCCCCGCGCAACGACGACGCCTCCTCCGACTCGAGGCAGCGCCGGTCCGACGTCCTGCGATCCAACTCGCGCCTGAGCCTGGCTCCCATGATGGAGTACACCGATCGGCACTTCCGTCACATGGTCCGCCTGATATCGGGACGGACCCTCCTGTACACGGAGATGGTCGCCGCCAACGCCATCGCGCACGAGAGGGACGCCGCGCTTCTGGGGTCCCTCCTGGAGGGGCGGGGTGGCGGTGGCATCGACCTCGCATCCTCGGCGGGATCCTCCCTCCTGGACGTGGACGACTTCGATCCCACCTACCTCCTCCGATTCCTGGGGCAGGGTCACAACCCCGAGGGACCCTCCGTCCTTCAGCTGGGCGGGTCGGATCCGGATCAGATGTTCCTCGCGGCCCGGACCGTGCGCGAGTTCAACGAGCTCCAGCAGAGGCAACAGCGATCTCCGCCGGCGTCCGACGACGCCCGACCGCCGGTATTCTGCGACTACACCGCCATCAACCTCAACTGCGGCTGCCCGTCCCCGAAGGTGGCCGGGAAGGGATGCTTCGGCGCGGCCCTGATGCAGGAGCCCGACCTCGTCCGACGACTGACCACCTCGCTGAACGAGGGGGCGGGCGGGACCGTGCCCATCACGGTCAAGTGCCGCATCGGGACCGACGAGGGCTACGCGTTCACGAAGGAGGCGTACTCGTCGCGGAGCGAGGAGGAGGAGTACCGATCCCTCAAGAGGTTCGTGGAGACGGTCGCGAGCGACGGCGTCGTGACGGACTTCCAGGTCCACGCCCGCATCGCCGTCCTGGGGAAGAATTACAGCCCCACGGACAACAGGAAGGTTCCGCCGTTGCGGTACCATCAGGTGCGGAGGCTCGCGCGGGAGTTTCCCGAGCTGAACATATCGTTGAACGGGGGCGTGGAGACGCTGGGGATGGTGAGGAGCGAGTTGGACGAGTGCCCCGAGCTGGAGGGGGTCATGGTCGGGAGGGGATTCATCGCCAATCCCTGGGCGTTCGCCATGGCGGATGACCTGCTCTACGCAGATGGAGGCAGCAAGCCCAAAAACAGGATGGAAGTCCTGGAGGCGTACGGCAGGCACGCCGACTTCGAGGAGTCGAAGTACGATCCCACGAAGATACGCCGGTTCCTCACCAAGGCGGCCACGCACATCTTCGCCGGCGAGAAGAACGGCAAGAGGTACCGCATCGCGCTCGACGAGATCGCGGGCTTGCCGAAGAAGTTGCACAACGAGCGCAGGCAGAATCCCGACGTCGTCCAGGCGGCGCAGCCGCCGCTGTCGGAGCTCATCATGGACGCCGCGACTGCCCACCTGAGCGAGGAGGCGCTTTACAGGACGCCACGGGAGAGCTACGACATGCTGCTGTGGGAGGAGGAGCGTGCGGCGCGAAAGCGGGCCGGGACGACGACGGTCGTGTTCAATGGCGGCGGGGAAGGAAATGGAGGTGAGGGTCCGAAGAAGAGTCTGATTCAGGAATGGCAGACCATAAGGAAGGAGGATGAGAAGAAGCAGATGGAGGAGGAAAAGATGGCGGTCAGCGAAGGATGATGCTTCTGAGCTCGCCGGTATTGTAATTATTGAACAGTAACTCTATTGATGTTTGCTTGACTTATTCTCTTGCATATTCTACTGCCTTAGCAACAATGCTTGGAAAACTTTTTGCTTGCTGAGATCTTCTCACCCTTCGCTTTGGATTCCGGCCATGGATTTGCCCAAGCATCACTACATGGCGTGCACAAAAATCCAACACCAACAGGTTCACATTGATTTTTCTTATCTGCAGCCTCATCTGATGGATGTTTTGTCCATCCAAATCCAAATGTTCAGTGGATCACCCCGCAACCTGAACACACGAGTGCTGCACACAAAAAGCTATCTTCAAAGCCAGTGCCAGCAGAGCTCAATCAACACCCTAGCGTATGCCATCTCCTCAAAGTTCCTCACAATCAGTCAGCAGTTGGCGGAGGGCCTCCAGAGAAGACCGACCACGGCAGGAGGAAGTCAGGCACGTTGTCCGACATCCAACTCGGTACCGGTGCTCCGCTCTGCTTCTCGATCTGCGGGAAGACGAAGTTCGGCACGATGAACTGAAGGTTACGAATGCTCGGCGGCACCCGGCCATCGAGATCGGTGAAGCCCAACTCTTTCGCCAGCTCCGCCGCCACCACCACCTTCCCCGACCTCTCCCGCGTCATATCCGGCTTCGCCAACAGCGAAGCCAAGGCCCGTCCGGTGAATCGCGGACTCTCTCCCCCGCTCAGATCCAACCCCCCGCTCGCCTCCTCCCACTCCCCCCTCCTTTCCATCTCCACGTTCCCCTCGGTCCTCACGACGCCGGGATACAGGCTCGTCGTGTCCACGTTGTGCTTGCCGAGCTGCACGGCCATGTCGCTCGCCAACCTGTCCGCGCCTGCCTTTCCCACCCCATACGCGACGTTGAACGTGTAGCTCTTCCCCCCGAAGCTCGATACGATCGCCATCAGCGGTCGCGTTCCCTCGCTCTTCGCGGTCTCGATCATGAGCGGCGCGCTCTCGCAGCACGTCATGTACGTGCCCCTCAGGCCGACGCCGTGGCAGGCATCCCACATGGGAGCTCCCTGCTTCCAGAAGTCGTCCTTAAAAAGGGAGGAGTCGAGGTTCGGGGGCGTGGTGAAGGCGGAGCACACCACGGCGTCGAGGCGTCCGCATTCCTCTCGGACTTTCTCCACGAGGGACGCCACCTCGTCGTCGTTGGAGACGTCGAGAGGGACGGGCACTCCCCTGCCGCATCCGCTCATGTCATCGATCTCCTCGGCGGTGCGTTCGACGGTACAATCCTCGTTCTCGTCTCCCAAATCCCGCTCGGTCGATGTAAAGCCCGTCGACCTCGAGCTGCGAGACGCCACGTAGACGGTCATGCCCGCCCGACCCAATTCGAGGGCGATCCCCTTCCCTATTCCGCGGGAGGCGCCGGTGACGATCGCCACGCGACCGCCGAGGTCGGGGACGGAGTACGTGTCGACCAGCGGGGCGGCGGACGTGCTGAGCGCATCGACGCCGGGGGCCGCGGTGGCGGCGGCGGCGAGGAGGAGGAGGGAGCGAAAGAGGGAGGGCATTGGGCTGGAAGTGGGAGCTTGTGACGGCGGGCGCCGACGTATCGCGGCGTGTTTTTTTATGTCTGTCGGATATCAGTGGTAAGTAACTATTTTTAGTGTATTTCTAGTATTTTAAAAATAGATATCTATCATTTGGAATATAATAATAATATATTTTAAATAGGCATTACGTTAGCCCTAGTTTTTCTTGAATCTTTTCCCGCGCGATCCACACCCGATATTTACCCGGAAATGGGTGGCGAACGGGTGCGTGCAGATCCGCCGTCGTCCGTCGATGTCCACACAAAAATCTTTCTCCGCCGTTCTCGCGGCGACGTCCCGCGACCATGGCGGACTCCAAGCAGCGATCCCCGCCTCCGCGTCGGCGGTGGCCGCAGCGACCGGCGGCCCTCCTCGCGGCGCTCATCATCGGCGGAGCATCATCGCCCGGCGGCGGCCCCCTCTTCTTCGCGGAGGCGAACCCGAAGTCGCGACCGTACGTCGCCTACAGGACGCATCCGTTCGACCAGGAGATCGTCACGAAGCGGATATTGAAGGACGGCGACGAAGTCCGCGGCGGGGGAGGCAGGCGAGTTATATCGCTAACGTTTTGCCATATTATTTATTACTCCATCGTCGATCCCTCTTTTGGGGTATTTTATCCTCTCGTTGCCTCGCGAACTAACGAAATTCGACTTCATTTCTTCCCATCCCGCGTCGACCAATGACGGTTCGCAACGTGCAACGAATGTGTCGTCTCCGCCCACGCGCGCATGCAGGATTCGAAAGAACGCCGCGAAGAAGCGTCGTCCAGCCGGGGGCTCCTCCGTCGAGGAGGATCCTCGCTGTCCCCTCTCCTTCCGCCTGGGATCCGCCCACGGCGCGCACTTCGGCGGCTCCTCCTCCTCCTCCTCCTCCCCCGCGGGCAATGATGGTGCGAGCGACTCGACGCCTCCGTCGGATGCGCGGAGGGCGGCTGCCGCGAACTCACGCTCCGGAATCGGCGCCCACACCAGTCCCGTCATCTATCCGCTCCATCCCGACTTCGACGCCGGATCGGGCCGACAGATTTTGCTCACGACGGATTACGAGGTCTTGGAGATGTGGACCCCCAGCAGCGCCATCGGGACGAGGGACGACTTCCGACCCAGGGGGGCGGGCGGGAATAATGCGGGGGGCGCTGGAGGCGGTGGTGGCGGGGGGGATGGGGGAGAAGGAGGGGGGTCATCATCCGGCGTGGGCGGACGATCCACGGAGCAGATGAAGGAGGACGAGCAGTTCCCCCTCCTCTTCGAGGGGAGCTCGTTCTACCACACCTCGCCCCTGGTCCACGACGTGGAGGGCGACGGCATAGCCGATGCCATACTGGGGGATTACGACGGCAACCTCCACCTGGTGGGGCTCGACTTCGAGAGGGCCGACGAGAGCAGTGGTATGAACGGCAGGAGGAAGAGGTATTATCGCCGCATCTCGATTCCGAGGTTGTATGTGAGAAAAGCGTGGTACGAGGTGGCCATCAACCGGACGTCCGAGGATCAAAAGATGGCCGAGACCAAGGCCGAGGGCAATCACACCAAGTGGGAGGAGTTCGAGCCGTACCACGCCTACTTCGCCTCTGGCGGCGACGAGGGATGGAGGGGCAAGGTCGACGGCGAGGCGCTGAGGGCCGTCCCCGGGGACGTCCTGGAGATGGACGCCGAGGCGGCGCGGGGTCTGGCCGAACGGAGGAAGGGACGGAGCGTGGCGGCGGCCGGCGACAAGGCCACGGCGGACGAGGTCGAGAACGAGAGTGCTGCCGAGGGGGGCGAGGAGGGAGGAGGAGGGGGCGAGGGGGCCACACATCGACGTCTGCAGGAGGTGGCCGAGGAGCCCGACGACCTGGGCGCGGCGGAGGAAATTGCGGGCGGCGACGGCGAACCCGATCCAGAGGAGGAGGGCGAGGGCGGATACGCCTTCGACGACGCCGCGTTCGCCGAGGATCCCGGCCTCTTCATGGACGACGCGGTCGGCGCCCCGCCCGACGGCACCGGAGACTCTCGTGAGGACGGCGACGCTCCAGGCTGGGGAAATAATCCTGGCAACTGGGCTGACGATGCGGTCCCCAACGAGGGAACCGACGATCACGCTGACCGCGGCATGTACGACGATTACTATTACAGTCGATATGGCTACGGCGACGACGCCTACCGCCCCGAGGCCCCGGAGGGGTGGGATTCCTACGAGGATTACCAGCAGGCGCAGGACAAGTATTATCACGACTCGAACTACTTGAGGCTGCCGCCGCACCTGCTCTCGAATTGCGCGCTGGCCGAGCTTCCCAGGGCCTACGCCGGGGGCAGCGGGAAGATCGAGGACAGGTACGACGAGATGATCCTGTGCGCGGTGTCGTATTACTTCGACGAGGACGAGTGTTTGGATTCGTCCGTGGGAAATGGCAGGAAGGGGGGTTCGCCCAGTTCGGGGAAGAGCTTCGGGAAGCACGCGAATGCCGATGGTGGCGACGAGACGGAGGAGCTCAGGGGACGGTACGTCGCCAACGCGTTGTTGGGGTACAACCTCAGGTGGAAGTATTGGTCGGTGCAGGAGGTCCTCGACCTTTCGACCGACTGGTCTTCGCCATTGGGGGATATCGTCGAGGGTGGCACCGCTGGCATTCACTCTGACGCGCACAATGGGAGTGAGTGAATCCATTTTTGTTTGAGTGTGAATGCGCATCTCATAACTTCCCCAACTAACCCTAACTGTATTGCAACCCATTTTGGTTGACATTGGCAGTGGGTGCATGGGCTCTGGCCACTCCCGTAGCTGTGAAGCTTGACGGATCGGACAAGAACCACATTATCATGGGAACGAGCATGGGCCTAGTGTACGTGCTGGAGGCCCAGTGGCATGGCCTGAGGACTGGCTGGCCGGTACAAATGCGGCATCCCGTAGAACAGAAGGTGCTTGTGGAGGACGTCGTGGGCAGCTCAAACTTGGAGGTTTTCGTCGTCGATGCGGGAGGCGACCTCGTCTGCTTGAATGCGGACGGAGCCGTCCTTTGGTCGCGGACCCTCCTTCAAGACGACGAAACCGAGTCGGTCGAGGTGCGAGGGACGAGTCCCATGTCGCTCGGGGACGTAGAAGGGACGGGAGGGCTCGCGATCGTCCTCCTCGCCAGGATGGTCAAGGCCGACTTCCGCAACGATCGGCCGGACAAGCGCCAGGTTATCGAATACAGAATTTATGCCGTGGATGCGGAGACTGGCGATGACCTCCCCCATTTCCCCATCGCTTTCGATGCCGGATCGGGTCTCTTTCCTACGTCGACCCTGCCCCAGCCTCTGCTCGTGGACCTTCACGAGGACCAGCGCCACTGGCTTGATCGGATACGTGGCGTCTCCGGTGCAACCTCCGATGATATTCTTGCAGTTAATGAGGATGCAGCAAAGCCAGTGAAGCCTGGGGATTCGTCGATGCCGAGGCCACATGGCGGTTCGGGCCGTGGCCTTCACGTAGTCCAGCCTCTTGGCTCGACGCTGCACATCATCGAAGGCTCGACTTCCTGTGAACAGGCTGTGGACGTTGGTGACTCGATACCTTCGATGGTGCAGGCTGACGACGTTCACGGTACTGGTGGCCTCGACTTGGTCGTGACTACGTCCCAGGGGGAGATCCTCACATTGGAGTCAGATGTGGTTCCGTACCACCCGCTGAACGTTTGGTCCGCGGCTTCGGCGCGTGCACCGGGGAGTGGAAACGCACAGGCCCACGGTTTCTCGTCGTCGCAGGGCATCTTCGTGCACCCCGTCTCCAGGCAGTTCAGGGATGTGCTGGGAATTTACGTGCCGATAACCTTCGAGATATTCGATCGCAGGCCTGGCGACGAGGGGTCGAAGAAGTCGTATCAAGTGGAGGTACGGGCGGGGATGTCCGTCAAACGCACGATTTTCGCTCACTCCTACGACTCGCCGGGTGTGTACACTGAACGCATACAGATCCCGTACGGGCCAGGGTATTACGCGTTTGCAGTCAGGCTACGCACTGCCCAGGGCATCGTGTACGAAGACACATTCCACCTCGGTTGGAATGTTAACTACATGGGAGGGCTGTGGCTGATAGTCTGCTTGCCATTGTTTCTGGCGGCCATACCAATACTCATGTTTAAGGTGAGAATATTGTTTACATGTTTAATGTTTTTCCATTGAGACTGTGACTGATTGATCACTTGTTTGATGCCCATGTTAACAGAGGAAACCGAATTGGGAGGAAGATGAGGATTATGGTAGTCGAGGCACAGGCATTTTGGGTAGATAGTGCTCATGTCGTAGTTTCGTAATTGGCTAAGAGGATCCAATATCGATGTCGCTGCAATGTTCTACTGGGTCTTGTCCGAATTTCTGAACAGACCGACAACATCCCTGACGTCCTTGCTGATATGCGACCATAAAGCTATACCCACCAACCTCGACATTTCTCCTACTTCTTCCAAATATGCACCCCAACTCCCATCCCTGCAATTCAGAGCTCTATCAGATGAGAATGGAAGTACGGCAACTCCATTCTTGTAGTTCTGCGGCTTGAAGTTATACAGTCTATCATCGAACAAGATTGCTCGCGTCATATCATCGGTTCCAATATTCAAATCTTTCCCTTTCTTGACGATCTCGGGGTAAGCATCCCTATGCAATACCTGGGTTGCATGACAAATGCATCATCCTTCGTTGAATATTGAAAGTTAGACGATAAGCAATTGCAAGGTGAAAGATTCAACACTCACCTTAGTAAATATTGTCCTCTCTGGATCCATCACGTTCAGTATGTTGTTCGTGTAGGTCGCCTGCGCCGCAGTATACACGTGTAGGACGCCGAAGCGAGAGCACAGCCAAAGCGCCGTCTGCGCCCCGGGGCGCAGGTACGTCCGAGTGTTGGGTGCCATGGTCTCCGCGTCGTAATCGAAGTCGTCGTCGACTTGATCGAAGTGTTCCAATTGCGGGGGCGAAGGGAGCATAGACAAGAGGTTGGAGGGCGCCACGGGGCATTTCGACTTTTGCTCGTTGTTCGAGCTGCTTCCGAGAACGCTTCCATCTTCGTTGGGTATGGGATTTATGGAGCAAAGTAGCGTGTAGTCCAGATCCTGCGACATGGGCGCATGAATGCATCCTACATTGTTTAGTCATCTCAACATCAAGAAGAATGCGACAAAAGCTGCTCGCAGACCCAAACTCACCCAAAAGAGGTGGACGGGGTCCTTGCGGCTCTTGTAGGCCGCATAGGCGCCGATCCCTGAAGCAGTCCACAAAGTACCACCTAATGCAATGCGACGAGCCTGTGCGAAAAGCTGCGATGCCATCGTTTGGACGCTGGGCGAACGAAGAGGAGACCGATAGCGACCGAGCGACGACCGACGACGACGTCGTTTGGAAAAAATGACGGCAGACGGCAGACGCCGCCGGGTTGGCTGAGCCGCCCATGACGCCGATGACATACTTTTAGCGATATTACGATCAATACTTATCGTTCAATAATTAGACATTTTTGAGTCACTTGCATCGAATTTATCGCCGTAGTTTCATATCAGCGACACAGCCACAACCACAACCCACACGTCCCTGTCCCACGCACTGCTCACATCGACCAAGCATCGACCAACGACGACGACGGTCGCGTCGGACCCACCTTCTTGCGCAGCTCACACATGGAAGAAGAGGTCCGAGCCCGTCGCGCCGAAGAGCTCGAGGCTCTTCGGGCCTACTACGGCAACGATCTACGACGATCGTTGTGCGATGCGGATGATGGGAGAGCTGCTGCGTCGCCAGCATCGTCCGATCACGTCGACGGCATACCGCTGGAAGGGCCGTGGTATTTGCGCATCCGAGAGTCGAACGTCGACGACGACGAAGATGGAGGAACGAACAATTCGAGTCTCGGGATGCCCACGTTAGAGATACGCCTGCCGCCGAGCTACCCCCTCGGAGAAGAACTTCCTGAGCCGATCCTGCACAACGTAATGATGAAGCCGCAGCTGAAACGGGAATTCTTGAACGAGTTACGGGACATGTACGAAGCCGAGATGGACGTCGGTATAATGTGGGGCGAGCGCTGTCGCGAGGAGTTGGCGTGCGGTGATATCGTGGGTTCTATCGACGAAGGGAACGTCGATGCCTCCGCGCCGGAGCCCGATTCGGGCGAAGAGTCTGCTGGAATACGTACCTTCACCCCGCCCACTACCAGGTATCACCAGCCCATCCGTCATTTTCCGGCGGAGATCATCTCCGACGAGAATAATAGACGAGAAATAATACGCACTCCCCCCTTCCACCCGCCAAAATCTGGACCGTCCGAGACGATGATAGCACACGTATGCTCCGTAACGTGCATGGAGCACGTACAATGGGCCCTGGCGGAATTGCTCTTCAACGACAAGAAGGTCGCGAAGGCGACACACAACATGTTCGCGTACCGTTTCACCATCGATGGAACCTTGGTGTCCGATAATGATGACGACGGAGAGAAAGGCAGCGGCAGTAAAATCGCGGCGTTGTTGGAACTGAGCCACGTGGAAAACGTGCTCGTGGTCGTGTCAAGGTGGTACGGGGGGACGTTACTTGGTCCGGCAAGATTCAAGTGGATCGCCGGGGTGGCGAGGGACGGATTGGTTCAAGGGGGGTATATAAAGGATGACAAATGATAATTCATGGTTCATTGTGGTACAGATGCTTTGCCCAGGATTTGACCAACGTGGAGTGAAGCGATTACTCGTGCCATTGCGCCATTGCCACAGGTTGGTCACCTCCTCCATCGTGATAGCACCTATCAATGGTACCTCATACATGGCCTTGCATAAATGTGCTGTCATCACATTGTTGCAGTTCATGCGGCAGGATTGTTGCAGCCTTTTCGTGAGACACTTGATTCATCCATCCTTTCAACTCTGAGAGACAATTACATATCAAACAAAATCCATATCAATGCTCATCTAGTCCCCAGAAGTGGCTACTGCATCATTGTTTTTTGTGGGTAACGTATCCGTACGCAGTATAAATCTATGGAACCAACCAACATGAGTTACCGTGCAGCTGACCCACCCCTACACTGTGCACAACAACTCAATTCGTGAAGCCAGTTGTCGCCTTCCCAACTCTATGCCTGGATAAACATTTGGCCAACTCGTGAACAATCGATCTACAATGATCCCTATCTGTCTTTTGAATTATGTCGGGCAATTTCAATTCATTCTCAGGGAAAGCAAAGCGTTCGACCAAAGCACTGCAGCTTCCTCTTGGATAGTCCTGTGCCATCATTGATGGAACAATAGATGATTCAATGAAAATTTGAGCATGGTAACGAGTCGAAGTGCTAAATACAATCCATACCTTTCCGCTCCGCATTGGTTGTTGATAAAACTTCATGGCTTCCCGGGGGCACATGAGTTCGGCATAGCAGCGCTTTTCCTTAAGCTCTTCTTGCACACTGAGTGTACCGAGGAGTTTGAGACAAAGTCTGGTGGGAGAAAATTGTTTTTGTCAACACATAGTCTATCACCTACCACTCCTCATTTTGAATACCGTGCCTCATGTGACAATCTTGTCGTTTCAGTGAGGGCAAAGCGCATGGGTGCCGCTGGCCGCTGGCCGACATCTCGGTGAGATATCTTCACAGTTAGATGATGACCGTCTGAGAAGAACCGCGTTCAATAGCGGAGATGCCTTTTTTGCCGAGGGGAAACAATGATCGCCAGGTCGAGTGAGATATCCATGCGACATACACTTGTGTCCTAAACCGCACCATCGGTTAGGATTTGGGATCGAATGGTTGGCAGGCACCCCTCAGCGAGGAGAACTATCATTCGAGCTAAGTGGTACGAATGCCCAGTGCAAATGTCTGCTTTCGAGCTACATACCAAAACTTCGCCGCTCACCGAGAGCAACTTTTGGCCGAAAGGACGGTGAACGATGGGCGCTGATCAATTGGAGCTTGGGGCCAAGCGCAGTGGCCAGCGGACAAGATACCAACGGAGTCACGCGCGAGGTCGGGCGGCGGGCCGGGCCGGCCGGGCGAGCGAGAGAAGGTTCGGGGCGCGGGCGGGGTCAATCGACCGCTTGTCTTCAATCTTCGATCGGCGATCGGGTTGTCTTGTTGTTGTTGCTTGCTTGCTTCATTCTCGCTTGTGATTTTGCGTTGCAGGTTGCAGCTGCAATCAAAGGTAAGAGTGAGGTCGTTGTTTTGTTGCTTCATGCGTCATTGATCTCTATGGCGTGGCGGGCGTCAGCGTCAGCCATCTCGCACTACGCTACCTACGATACATACGAAGAAGATGGTTTTAATCGTTGAGAACCATGTTGAACATCAATATGTCCATGCAGTGAGACACATATCATCATTCATACATAACTCTGTCTACATATCTACTGCCCGCCGGCCGGGAATGTGAGGGCTCCTTGGGTTCCTTGCTCGGGCAGTGGATGCAGAAGATAGATGTCGAACCCCAATGTCTCATTTTTGTAGCTAGAGCATCTCTCTCTGCTCTCTCTTTCTTGCTTGGAGAGGTAAGGCCTCACGGACAAAGCCTTCAGCGAATACATAAACCTGCATGCCTGGACGGTGGACGGTGGACGGAGCGTGGACGGAGGCTCCGCTGGACGGAGGAATGCGACCAGTAGCGCGACCAGCGACCTCGCCTCGCCTCGCCGCGCGGGCCTCCAGGCGATATCATTTATTATATTCATAAACCCCCCGAACGGCAGGGCAACTGACGAAAACATGCGCCGCTTCACCTCTAACTCCTTCGGACCCCTGCTCCTCCTTCTATCCGGCCTTCCAGGCCGCATATCGGCCCATCCCGCCCCCGACTCAACCCTCCTCAACCGCGCTGCCTTCCTAATGACGCACAATGCCGCAACCGGCGAGGACCCCGGCCCATCCTACTGCGCCAACCAGGGCTCGTCGAGCATGGTGGATCAGCTGAACTGCGGCGCCCGTGCGTTCGACTACCGTCCCCACCTCGAGTCCGTCGGTGGATTTTTGAGGGCGCACCACAATTCGTTCTGTCCCGTGGACGTGGGCATGGAGACGTCGGTGCAAAGCGTCATCGACTGGTTGGCGGTGAATCCCGACGAGCTCGTGATATTGTACGTGTCACACTTCCAGGGGGATGGTGGGGTGACCCAGCAACAAATCAAGGACGCCGCGGCGGGAGTTCTCTCGAGCAAGGGCGTGTACACCGTCCTGGATACGCAGTGTTCCCTCCTCGCGGGTCTGACGTTGGGCGAGGCCAAGACGCGCTCGCTCCTACCCACCGGGGGGCACCTGTTTGCGGTGTTCGGGCTCGAGGGCGGAGGAGGAGAGTGCATGGACGAGCAGTACCCGGGGAGTACGGTGACCTATGCGGACTTCACGGCGTACGACGCTTACATGGATGATAAAACGAAGATGCCCGACGCCGCCATGGCCACGAGCGGGAAGCTCTTCATGACGCAAGCATTCTGGCAACAGAGTGGAATCATCAACATCGTTCAGCAGGAAGTGGACTCGGACTTGAACCAATACACGACCACGAACGTTCTCGGTGGGGACTACCTTTTTGCGAACTTCATCGAGGTCAATAACGTGTGCAACAACGGGCCGGGACTCAAGGCGGCGCTGGATTCGTTCTACAATGCGCCCGCAGTTTCCAACTGCCTCCAGCCCGGTGGGCAGCTACAGGTTGGTAACTACCTTGAGTCAAACAATGGCTTGTACCGTGCTCGATTGGAGGACGATGGTAGACTCTGCGTGTATTCTGTATCCGACCCAGCGAACCCCCACTGGTGCACGGGCGGATCCACGCAGTACCCTGTAGGAGAGGCCCCAGCAGCCTCCGGAGGTCCAGGCGTGCTCAAGATGCAGGCGGGCGACGGAAACTTGGTACTGTATACTCCCACAAAGGTTCCATACTGGGACTCCAATACCAACGGGAGCGACATGTACCTGGTGATGCAGAACGATCGCAACCTCGTCCTGTACCCAGGCGTGGGAAATAATGGCGTGTGGTCGTGTGGTACCAATCGTGATAATACTTGCGGGTACATCCTGGGCGGGGACCCGAATTGCATCGACTGTGGCAATGATGTTTGTCAGATTCAGGACGGTACAACCAGTAGCCCGACGGGGTCGCCAACCGATGCTCCATCGAAAGCACCGACCACGACGAGCCCCACTGTCACGCCTGCTCCTGTTACACCTGCTCCCGTCACGCCTGCTCCAGTCACGCCTGTCCCCACATCGAAGCCTGTAACATCATCTCCTACAACTGGGTCACCTGTGACCAATTCTCCCACGGCAGCGCCCACTGACTCGCCAGTGACCCCTCTTCCTACGGCGAAGCCTGTGACATCTTCTCCCACAACTGAGTCGCCTGTGACGGCTGCTCCTACTGATAGACCTACTGATGTTCCCACGAATGCTCCAACGGATCCACCCGTCACATCATCCCCCACCGCACTCCCGAAGGATGGATATTGCTCGGACGGCACCGGGCGATGC
>JALLBE010000199.1:0-21896 GCA_036939795.1 Thalassiosira mediterranea
TATGAGAAGTGGGTCAAAAAGTGGCCTGGTATGAGAAGTGGTTTATGACTGGTATCTAAAACTCCGGGGAGGAATGGTTCGCGGTTCGCGGCGAGGATCCTAGGTACATATTGTTCCTCTCTTTTTCTCTTTGCTTGATGTGTCACACTCTTTTTTCTACTCTCTACCTACGTATGTACTCCCCTTTCTTTCGAGGGCAAAAGATCTTCCACATGTTCATGTTGCACATGTCCGATCTTCCGCCTTCCGTGACAGAGCTATTAGCAGCTATGGTAGGTACAGCAGCTACAGCCAAGAAGTTGTTTGTCAGGCCTGTCACGTCACGTGCCTGTCAGCTATCAGCAACTCTCTAGAGAGAGATGCAGGTACATAACAATGGAGAGCGATGGAGAATGGAGACGAAATTTCTTAGCCTGCTTTGAGGTGTTGGCATGTCAGCAACTATGTATGGTAGGATGGAGAGCGATGGAGGCAGACATTTGTTATCCTGCTTTAAGGTGTTGGGATGTCAGCAACTAATGATGACGATGGAGGCGCGCGCGCAGTTGCTCGCTCCGCTGCCACCTCCGCCCCGAGGTCACCCTCCAGTGCCGCGAAGTTGTTTTTGCTTTTGTTTAGTTCGGCGGATATAAGATGGTGACATGTAAGCGGCGCGCCGAAATTTGTTAGCCTGCGTTGAGGTGTTGGAATGTCAGCAACTAATGATGACATGTAAGCAAATCACGCTCGAAGAAACTTGTTAGCCTGCGTTGAGGTGTTGGAATGTCAGCAACTAATGATGACATGTAAGCGGCGCGCCTTTAATCACGCTCGAAGAAACTTGTTAGCCTGCGTTGAGGTGTTGGAATGTCAGCAACTAATGATGACGATGGAAGCGCGCGCGCAGTTGCTCGCTCGCGTGCCGCCTCCGCCCCGAGGTCACTCTCCAATGCCCCGAAGTTGTGTTTTGTTTTGTTTAGTCAGGCGGATATAAGATGGTGACATGTAAGCGGCGAGCGTGAGTCCAGACACCAAGCATCTAGAGGCAGGCTAGATCCTGCTAGATTTTAGACGGTTGTACGATGTGCGCTGCTCATCTTGCACCTGCTCTCGCTCTCTCAGGGACACACAAGATGAGAGCGATACAATATGCAGTGGAAACTGTGGAGAATGCATTTGTTTGCCTTGACAGCGCAAACTCAAACTCAAACCCAAGTCCACGAGCTCACTTTTTTCACATGCCAAACAATTGATCAACCTGCCAAACAAGAAGGTAAATAACAGGACAAGAGAGATGGATCCTTCCTTGCTCCACCACACTTCCATTGGAATGAATGCAGTTATAACAGATTGTTATGTTCTATTTATTGATCTCATCTCTTTCATGGCCGCCTCCCTTTTTGGTGTGAATGTCTCCTATGATGTTTTCCCATCATGACTCACTTAGCAACCCAAGAAAATAAGTCAACAATCAATACCATGATTATCAAACTTCTGATGTCTCTGCCCATTATGGGGGTGAATGCGAAAGTAACCTATGAGATGCACTCATCTGGGCGCAAACGTGCGGACATGAAGCGTTTTGAAAGAGATCTCGCAAAACACGGTGTTGAAGAGAAACATTCTGAACGAGTTCTCACAAAGATCCAAGGCAAATACCAAGACCAAGAAGAGGAAGACGAAACATGCGCCACTCACGGTGGTGGTTGCTGGTGGGATAGTAACTGCTGCGGTGACATGGAATGTCTTGGACTGGTAAATTGGCAATGTGGACATACCCCTGGTCGTCTGAACGAGTATTGCAACAGCGTTTACTATTGCGAATCAGGCCTAAAGTGCTGGAAGGGCAAGTGTGTACCCCCAGAAGATGCGTGCAACGGGCATGGTGAGGGTTGCTCTTTTGATAGCCACTGCTGCGGTGAAATGGAGTGTCTTGGAATCGTCAATTGGGAATGCGGGTACACTCCTGGCAAAGAGGGCGAATATTGCAATTCAATGTACCCATGTGGTCCAGACTTCCTCTGCCACAATGGTAAGTGTACTGACTATGCCGACCTACTCGTTAGGGGTGCATACGAGGGTACATGTGCCGAGGGAAGTCCAGCAGGAGAACTGAAGGTGATGACGTACAACATTTCCCTTTCAAGAGATTGTAGCTGTGTTCATTGCCAGTCATTTGAAGATCAGGTGGAAAGGATTGAGAGAATGATGGACTGGGCAAAAACACGTGACGAGGATGTAATTGTCTTCCAAGAACTGTTCAACCACAGAGATTTGGTGACCGCGGGTATGGTTGCTGCTGGATTCTGTCACTATCTTGTCACCCCTTCTTGGGATGATGATGATGGGAAAGCAATATTTTCCAAACATCCCATTGGTGGAATTAATCTTTTTGATTATGATGACAGAGAGAGATGGTCTTCGAACCCCTCGTTTGGCGATGTGGACCATCCTTGCTACACCGAACGTGGCATCATGTATGCCCAAATCTTGAAGGATGAACTCAGCCACCATGTACACAACACGAATACCATATCAGACCACTGGTTTAGAACATGGGTGTCGTGGATTGATGGGCATGAGACTGATTACAATGCAGGACCATTTTTTGATCCACAGGATCACTTTCTGACCAAACACTGGTTGCGTATGGAGCAATTCATGCAAATGAGAATGGTGGCAGAAACAAGGCCTAGTACGGATTCTGTTCTGTTTGCCGGTCGCATGAATGAATGGAAAAATAATAGTGCATGTGAGTAGCCGATCAATGGCCTAATCTTTTTTTGGTTGCCAAGCATGCCATGTGGAGTTTCTGATTGGTCCTTTTCTTTCTTACCTGAACAGTCTATAATGACATGCTCAGAGAGTTGAATGCATCGGACCCCAGCATGCCTGTTATTGAACAGAACTACTCCGATTATGTCTTGGTTTCCAATGCACATTTGCAACCTTCAAACTCAACTTGTGAGGATGTCATCCATTTCCAGTTCAGCGACCATTACCCTGTCACATGTACATTCTCATTCGATCAGAGTGTTGTCGCTACGGAGTAAGTGGACATGTCTCTTGTCTTTATTTGGGAGGCGGGTTTGGGGTTTGCCATAAGTGACTTGCATCGAATATTTAGTCAAGGTGCCGCCTTTCAGGAGAATGAGTTTGGTATGTATGATCTCCATATCTGTGCCCACGCACCATATTATCAAGAGTAGTCACAATATGAGGCAAATGGGTCCAGCGATTTCAAAGTCAAGTTTCTTTGCACGAGGAGGGACGACAGCAAAACATGTCATCTCTGGGGTAGATTCAAATGGGGAAGCAGGAATTGTAACAGAGGGGGTAGGTACAAAGGGGGATGCACGAATTTTACACGAAGAAAAAAAGAAATAAACATGAGTAGTAGTTCACATCAAGAAGTTATCTTCCTGGTCTTAAGCGTCAGTATCAGTGACTTACTTGGAACCAATTTTGACCAATTTTGATCCTCACATGCCCATGCTCAATCAATTGAGGCTGTGACTCTAGAATATCATCAGAAGAAATTGGCCGAGGTAAAAGTAGAACAGACGATGTTATTGAAGCTACGAATCATCAAGGGGCGAGAGTAAGCACGCCGGTCTAAGCCTCTCAAATCAAATATTATTACTGACGATCTGTTGGATGTACTTCTGTATCCACTAGAAGAATCTTTCTGTGAAAATAGATTGACCAGAAATGATCTCTTGCACAAAAAGAGCCTTCTCATAAATGTTCTCCTGGGCGTCAGAGTCACAGAGCCATATGAAAAGGTAATGTCACAGAAGTTCAATGCTCTGATGAACATTCGTGGTTCATCTTTTACGGATGAAAAAGATATCCGCAAGGAGAACAATTCTGGCAAGCTATGTTTGCAGGTACTTGTTGTGCGAAAATGCACGGGGTGATTTCCCCAACCTATTGGTATTCCCCTTCCGGCGGGAACGAATCAGGATGAGAGGCGGTTAAACTCGCCTTCCCTTTTCGTCTACGTGCGTCTTGGCCCATGCGCTGCGAGTGATGGTCATATCTACGATATTGGGCCCGTATCAACCAGCTCTACTTCGAAAACCTCCCCGAAGCACCTGAGCGCGACGTCCGCCACCTGCCGCACCTCCAGGCCCCCACCATCATCGCTCCCATCCCGCCCCAATATCTCCGCCATGCTCGTGACCTCCCTCCCCTCGATCCCGCACGGCACGATGATATCCTTATCGAAATGACCCATGTCAGGGCGAACGTTGATCGCCAATCCGTGCGTCGTGATCCATCGCGAGCTCGACACGCCCACGGCGGCGATCTTTTCCTTTCCGACCCAAACTCCCGTGTTGATATCGTCCCGTCGCGAGGGTATGTCGAATTCCGCCAACGTGCGCATCACCACCTCCTCGATCCGGCGGAGGTACCAGTGCAAATCCTTTCGATACGAGGGGTGTTGCAGGTTCAGGAGGGGGTACATCACGAGCTGGCCCGGTCCGTGGTACGTCACCTCGCCGCCGCGTTCGATCCTGTATATGGGGAGGCCGTTGGGGGCGGTCACGGGGGGCATCGTCAGCCCTCCTCGGTAGCCGCGCTCGGCCAGGACGTCCACCTCCCGTTCGACGCTCAGATTGCCGTCCGGCGGTATTATTCGGTCCGCCCTCAGCCGCGACGCGTCCTCCCCGCGGTACGCCCGACCGAGCCTCCTCCTCTTCTCCTCGCCGCCGTCGGATTCCCCATCGAGGAACGAGAGGTGCGCCTCGGTCGCGCCCCTTCCGAGGGTGTACACCGGCTCGTGTTCGAATAGCAGGAGCCAATCCTTATCGTCGTCGTGTCGTTGCGATATTGCGTTCGACGATGCCCCCCCCTCCTCATCGCCCCCACGAGCTTGCCGCTGCCGCGTGCGAATGCAATTCAATCGACGGTTCAGCAGGGCGTGCTGCCACGCCCATCCCCGCTCGTAGGGCGTCGGTCCGGCCGACAGCGCGGAGCGCACGTGGGCCACGTGATGATGGCGCGAGTGGGGGGTAGTAGGATTTTCGGCGGACGACGACGAGAACGGACTGCGGCGGCAGCGATGACGAGGAGCGGCGGCGGCGCAACGACGCGGCGGCGTGCGCCCGCACGATGATGGCGGGTCCGAGCGGTTGGCCGGCCGAGGCAACCATTGGCCCGGTGGGCGTAGACGGCGTACCATCGCCGTTGGGGGGTGGGAAGCGAGAAGCGAGCCGACCGGTGGTGAGCAGTGATGAGCGAGACAGACGACGACCGACGGACGGAAGGGGGGGACGCGATCGAGGGCCACCACGATTCATACTATTCCTACGTGAAAATATCTTATCGCGTCACATGGTGCTTCAAGCTAGCTGCAGCGACGATCTTTGGTGTCAAGAGAACGGCGCGTCATGTTGTGGTGTGCAACGGCCGGCAACGGTTGATCCATCATCAGAGATCAGAGCCAAAGCACCCAAGACCCAAGCGGCCGCACCGGCACTCTGGATGGTAGATGGTCTCATTGCCGTGTGGCTTGATCTCCTGAACCCTGGATGAACGCTCAAAACATCGAATGAGGCGGAAGTGGCGGAAGTGCCCTTCGGTTATGTAGGAGAGAGCGCGAAGGCCTGAAGCTGCGACGGAAGTCTTTCGCAGTCGGGCTGAGTCGGCCGCGGCTGGAGACCGAACCGTCCGAGCGATATCAGAGCTCTGGTCTCTTCGATTGTTCGATGTAGTTCTCGGATCTGATGCGGCATCGCGACGAGAACTCAACACAGAAGCGAAGTCTGGCATAGTCTACCAAATCCTCGCGCTATTACAACATATTGGGTCCATCAGAGCTACTACTCCGACGCCACGTCTTTTGCATATCACATGACATCATGGTGGATCCCCAAATCATAGACGAACAACAAGTCTACGACTACTACGCGCGCGATCTCCTGCCGGCCCTCGCCTCCTCCCTACCCACCCTCCTCTCCCGCCTCACGCACGACATCGCCACCTACGCGATGTACTACGCGACGCGATTCATCCAATTCCTCTTCCCGATATGGTTCCGACGATGGACGGCCGATACCACCGACACCATCGCGCGGGCGGCCAGCATGGCCGCGAACGAGGGGGGGGAGATTTTATCCCACATATGGCCTCCCGGCGAAAATGCGAACAATAACACGTTCGTGGATTACATATTGGAGCGCATGGATCTGAACGACGACGGGAAGATATCGGCGAAGGAGTGGGGAGAAAATGCCGAGGAGATGAAGCGGGAGGTGGAGGCGATGATGCACCAGTATTATCACGCGGTGGCGGACCGGATACAGAATCAGCAGGGAGAGGGCACGTGGTACGCGTGGCTCAGATCCGCCATCGGGAAAATAATCGCCGTCGATTGGTCCATGGGGGCGTACCTCTGGCACACGTGCTCGGGACTGATACTCGTCCTCATCGTCACGTCCATCGTGCCCGGACGCCTGCACGGATGGACGGGACGGGCGCTCCGGTTCCCGATATTGGGAATGACGTACATGCTCATCTCGGTGGAGCTCGTGATGTACATCCTTATTCGGTTCGCGATACGCGGATTGGAGGGTCTCTTTGCGAAGAAGAAACACCGGGCATGGCGCAATAGCATGTCGCGGGCGAAGAGTTATCAGGAGTGGTACGACATTGCGAAGCTGTTGGACGTGAGTCAGGAGAGAGATAAGTGGCAGAAGAGCGTCAACGACGACACCGCCTATCGATACTCCTGGCCGTTCATTTTGGAGCTCCTGTCCGACTTGAAGGCCTCGAGGGAAAATGGTGACATCATCATGGCACTGGCGGTGTTGCAACAATGCACCCGAAAGAACGTGGGAGGGATCATGAGCGACGACCTGTTCTCGTTCACGAACTGCGGAGAGCCCAAGCGTGTCGTGTCCGAGTTCGTCGACGAGGTGGAGAAGACGTTGAAGTGGGTGACAAAAGAGGTGAGGGAGAAGTCTCAAAAGCCCCCTCCTCTAGTCAAGAGGGAGGTGGTCGAGGAGAGCTCGGTGTGCCAAAAGGAAAAGGTAGAGCTGGACAAGCAACTGAAGTCGAAAGCGGAGGAGGAGAACATCAAGATACTGAGCCACATGATATCCTGGGCAACGCTTGGCATACTTGGTGGTGTCAAAGAGGAGGATGACAAACCTGAGAGCAAGAATGACGACAGTGTGGACACGGTGGAAGTTGCCGATGATTCGGCACACAGCAGGGATCCGGGGCCAATAGAGGAGGAGATAGAAGAGGAGTTGTCGTTCATGGCTATGAATGAAGAATATGCGAAGAATTTGGCACTTCGAGAAAAAATCAAGACTTTCCTGAAACGTGCAAGGGCGGCGTATGGACGGACGGCGCTCTGCCTGTCCGGCGGCGCGATGATGGGGAACTATCACTTCGGGGCGGTGAAGGCACTGCTGGAGACGGATCTGCTGCCTCACATCATATCGGGAACGTCTGCGGGTTCCGTCATTGGAGCCATGCTCTGCACGAGGACGGACGAGGAGCTCGAACGGGATTTGCGTCCGGAGGTGCTGGCCCCGAAGATGTCAATTTTTGCAAGCTCGTGGACGGAACGACTGACGGCTTGGTATCAGAATGGCACCATGTTCTCCCAGGACGACTGGTACGAACGAGTCAGATGGTTCACCTGCGACGACATCACCTTCGAGGAGGCTTACAAGAAGACGGGCAGGGTATTTTGCGTCACCCTTTCTGCAACGTCCAAGAAGGCCCCTCCGGTCCTAATCAATTATATCACGGCGCCAAACGTTGTCATCGCCTCTGCAGTCTTGGCAAGCGCGGCTGTTCCTGGGTTTGTCGATGCCATGAGGCTGAGGGTGAAGGACGAAAACGGAGTTGTAAAAGACCAGGGGAAGTTTGATGAGGAATACAGAGATGGGAGTATTGACAGTGTAAGTCAATTCCATGATTTTGCGACGTTGTGTTGTACCTGTTGACCATTGGGACTTAACCTTCGTGTGGATTTTGTCACAATAGGATATTCCAACCACAGGATTAGCAGAGATGCTCAACTGCAGGTTCTTCCTGGCAGCCCAGGCGAATCCACACATTGTCCCCTTCTTCTACAACAGCAAGGGTGATGTTGGCCGCCCGAGTCGGTGGTCGAGCGGTATGAGGGATGATTCCTGGCGGGGTGGTTTCCTTCTCTCCGCACTTGAAATGTATTTGAAGAATGATATGCGGTCGAAATTTCACTTCTTGAACGACTTGGAGGTGGCGCTTGGATTTACGTCGACCATGATGACTCAGAATTATTCAGGAACGACTACCATCGTGCCGCAAGTCTGGTGGAAGGATTTCTTTTTGGTACGTTTGAAGAATATGTCAGCTGCTTCTCTGTGAATCTTCTTTGGCATTGACAATCTCTGTTCCGTCCGCGATGTGCAGCTGTTTGCAGACCAATCCGTAGAAGATATGCAAAGATATTTCCAGGGGGGTTCAGGTTAGTTACTCACTGCATCTCATTATGTCCCATGGCATACATATCTCATTTGCTTATTTCTGTGCTCGCAGTTGCTGCTTATCAACATGTGGCTATGCTTAAGTTGCATTACAAAATCGCCCATGCCCTCGATGAATGCCTGGCAAGTCTAGAATTTGATGAGGCGCCTAACGACCCGCCACGTCGAAGGCGGTCTCAGCTCTTCCAGCAAAAAGGTGGCGGCCTACATTTTGCCCGGCTAGAGTCAAAAAGAAAAATGATTCAAGCAAGGAGTGATACGACATCTCCTGCTTCGACAGTTTCCGATGGATACGTTAGCGATGACGAACATGACGACGAGCATGAAAAGGGTGGTTTCGATGGTGTAGAGTGTGCCTTTGGGCCCGGGCGTCGATCGTTCTCAATTGATGAAGGTGAAAAATGATGAGATGTGTCACCTGCCTAAAAATTGACAGATAACATTTCGGAATGTCAGCAAACTGCAGTCCATGTCAATGGGGTACAGGGCTTCACCAAAGTGGTCATGACATAGAGGGCACTGAGATTGGTATGGTAGGTACACTCAGCCCACAGTTGGTTCTATCTGAAGTGAAAGTAGCTCGGCCAGTGCTGCAGGGAAGTTCTATGCCCAGAGGTCTCGACTAGAATAGAATAATTTAACATCAATTCTAGTTCTGTTAACCATGACTATGCTGGGAACTGACCTCAGAGGCAGCCAAGTGCAACCACGACGTCGAGTCATCTCAATGGCCAACCAACACCGCAAGCGAACTAGACATATTGTTGCACTGACATACCCACATCACATGATCAATGAAGCAGGTGGGTTATCATAATACACATCGTGGCCACCATCATGAATTTGATGAAGATAATCTCCGTAATTGTCCACCACAGAGCTTTCCTCTAGCTCAATCTCTTCAAGTGAGCACTCTGAGATTGACCTCACGTCGTCGTCGTTGTCAAAAAATCCAGCATCAGCATCAAGGCCCTCGATTTCACCCATGACCCTGGCACGAATTGGAGTTTCGTCTCTGTAACTTTCGCGGTCGAGCATGTTGCTGTGAGATCTGTCCCTGCTAGAACGCCGTCGGCGTTGAGCCATAACAGCTATACCAAAGACAGACATGGCGAGGCCGACAGCTATCCCAACTGTTGCAAATACACCAGAGTCCTTACTCTGAGTAGGTGAGCTTTGTGCGATCGGAGTCGTGGTCATGACTTCCTTCGTGTTCAATCCTTTGCTTGGCAGTAAAATCCTTCCTTTGAGAAATTCACAGTGTAGGCCCTCGAACTCAGGAGGGCAATGGCAGCCATCATGCCTTCGCAATCAGAGTTTGTAAGTAACCAAAGTCTGAGCAAAAAAGGTAGTCTCCCAGAACAGAACTCACCCTCCTGGTCCATGAGAGTCCACGCTTAAGTTGGCCTTGCACAAGCCTCCATTAGTGCAGAAACCCCTGTTTTGGATTCCCTCCTGCCCGCAATACGATGTGGCTGGATCACGGCACCTTTGGTGGTTGAAACATTCGGAGTTCAAGATCTTAGAAACAAAAAGTAGGAGCATCCTTCAACCCAAGCGAATGCATGACTACTCACATAGCCCCTGCAAAGCGTGAAATCGCGTCAGCTTCACTGCAGTCACAAAAGTACTTTCCATCTTCGTAGGAACAAGGAGTCCCGTCGTGGCATTTCATGTCATGACATTGCTCCACCGCATTTTCGCACGAGAGGCCAGAGAAACCAGGTGGGCAAATGCAATGCTCGATCATTCGACCACCTGAAAACATTTCCAGGGTTGTCTGTTCATCTCCTGATACGTGGGTGCAGTAACCGCCGTTTTGGCAGGAGAGATGGCACTCGGGGACATGACCCGCGGCGAATCGAGGGTTGATTTCAACTGGCATACTTTCTTCGAGATGAAGGATAAATGATTGATGTGTCCTTTTTTTGCCATAGATGGAGTACCTCTTCTACGTGAAAGACTTTGTTAGAAAAGAGTGGGCACGAAGAAATTAGCAATCAACGCTTCATTCTTTGTCGTGGCAGTGGAACAAGTCGATATTGCTTTAGTCAGTTGACGGGCTTTCGGAAGGCACGTGATGTAAAGATCAGTTTGCTTGCTGGCCAGGCAAACTGAACAGACAATATACAACGAACTGACTCCTCTGCCGCGCCGGGCGGTACGTAACCAAGCTTTGCAAGTATGTAATAGCTTGGTACCATACCTACCTCTATGTAGAGGTAAGAGGAGGACTGCCTGTTTAGCCATGATTCGGACCGGATGCAAACTCCGTTTAGACCTTACCACAGATCCTATTAGTTCCTATGTACGATTCGTGTGATGGATCTTTGTGTCAAAATTTGGCACACAAGATCGCTCATCACGCATATCACGCTTGCATCACGCAATCTCACACAATCAATCAAAGAGACCTCAAGCAAGAGACGCTAGAGACGCTATCGATTATCGATCGCATCCAGCGAACTCACCACTCGAACGTTTGGCCTTGCTTTGACTTGACCGTGCTGGCGGTCACTCATCTCGCATCCGACATCCTCGACTCCCTCGTTTCATTGTCGCGGTGATCCTAATTGATTGGCAAGACTGCGTTGGGGTCACCAACTCCGAGAAGATGACGGTGTTTCATCCGCAATCCATTGCGCTCTCTGTTGTGTTGATAGTTTCTCTCTTGCCCGGGATGCAAGCAGAACGTCACAAACAGATCGCTGCGGCGAATGCTCACTGCAATCTCGATTGTCTCGATGGATATTGTACCTTTACAAAATACACCGACTATCCACGGAAGGGCGACGTAGGTTATTATCAATCCTGCACCTGTAGGCCGGGCTTCGGTGGAGGGTCATGCGAAAGAATCATCGAAGAGTGCCAGGCTCCTCATTTCAAGTGCCACAATGGAGCTCCGTGTGAAAGGAGTGACAACGGGGACTTGGGTTGCGATTGCTCGTTTGCCGATGCCATGTCGGACTTAGCAGGCTACATGTGCCGAAAGCCTTCACTACAGGTTTGCGATACGCTTGATGAAAACAACAAGTCCTTTTGCACAAATGGTGGTGTTTGTCTGTCGGCCACGACTGCATCGCCTCAGCATTTGGTGTTTTCCGAGCCAACTGTGTGAGTATCAAACCCCACATCGATCTTTTTAGTATCAAGTTCTATTCCATGTGAAATCTCTCATCACGCGAAACTATTATTGAATGCAGTCACGAAGGTTGTCAGTGCGACGATGCCTTTTTTGGTCCCCACTGTGAATTCATTAAGGATATGCCTGAATCTTCTCTTGTTGGGGCAGGTCCTCAGAAAGCAAGTGCTGGTGCCAAAGTTGGTCCTTCACTATTCGTAATTGCCGGTATTCTTGTGGTCATATTAGTTGTCCGGCGAAAGCAGCGAAAACGACGGGCACTTGTTGAGCAGCATGAGGATGTCAGTGAGAATCATGATCATGGGTTTTACCAGGATGTTACGGGAAATATTGAGAACGAGGAAGTTCATGATAACGGGGAAGATATTTGTGGCATTGGAGTCGAGGCCGATTGTGATGACTTGCACTTAGTGGAAGGTATGGATGTTGATGATTCAGGGACTCTGAATTCTGGTGCTGCAACAAAGATAGTTTGAGTACACTCATACTATCGCATGTATCTGTGTGGGTTAGAAACGGTTCATCGACCACCTTGCCAGGGGGTTCTGCCTCCTTGATGTGCTATGAAGATAGCGACATGTACACTAGATTAGGTTATCTCTATCTGTGTGTTCATGAATCACCGCATTCGGTATCTGAAAATTCTAACCAGCTCTACCAGAACAGGAAACCACAATATTTTGCAATGAGTATCTGAGGCCAACTATGTAACAGTCTTGTTTACTCACTGACTCTGTGAAGGGGACGATGCTCAAATCATTTCTATTGCAGATAATCCCCGAGCTCATTTTCTGATATGATGCACATGTGCACAACATCGTACATGCCTCCACTACCATTGGTAATTAACGTCAGTACTGCGAAAAGGTATTGCGACTATGTCAGGCAAAGAAGTGGCATAGAATACCTTCCTCCATAATATCCAGACCCGTTTCCACGGGAACAGGACATACCCATGCCATGACAGCCACAGCCTTTGGTCCAAGGCCACAGCTGAGGCTGAAGCGTGCCTTCGCGTGGTGCACAACATTCACCTGCCCACAATCAATCAGATGCCTGCTGCAATGGAGACTTCACATGGTCTGTATTCGTGTTGAAAAGAAACATGGTGTGACAATGTTTCACTTTTCAAACTTGTTTCAAACGACTAAATCTTTTCATACGTGGCGTCATATTATTTCAAGTGGGTTGTTTTCAAGCGTTGATGCCGCCTACATTCCGCATCCGTCCGTCCATCCACCACCCACCACCCACAAATCCGGAAACGTTGACGATGGCGATGGCGGTTGGCATGACATGGCGTCGATGGCTATGTTGCTTCCTCGCCCTGGTGGCTAATACCGTCCTCGTCGGCTGCTCGAGCACCAACAATGCCGCAGGATCCGGCGGCGGAATGTACGGAGGTCGACACTCGTTCTCATTGTCGACCTTTTCGCCATCGGGCGAGCTCGATCAAGTCGCGAGGGCGATACGCGCTTCGATGCTGGGCGTGCCAATATTGGCGCTCGTCATACCACCGGCAGATCCGTCTGATGCAGTGGAGTTGGAAGAGTCGATCCCAGAGACGACGGTTCCATCCGGAACGAAAACAGTTGCCGCGGCCGCAAACTCAGATTCATCGCGCTCGAATCCCCTACATGCGGAGGGAGGGATATACCTCTCCGTTCCTCTGCGCTTCCTCTCGACCTCCCCGTTCATCATAGACGATGGCACCCCTCGCGTCGTCTGCGTCACGTCCTCAATCTGTGTCGCACACACGGGACTGGGCGCAGACGGCCGTGCTCTGTGCGACTATGCCGTCAGATTGGCATTGGATTACAGATACGTGTACGGGGAAGAGATATCGGTGGAAGAGCTGCTGGAGGGGATCGCAGAGAAGATGCAAGAAATGACCATGAAGCCGGGATCGAGGCCTTTCGGCTGCGCCCTGCTCGTCGGTTGTTTGGGCAGCGACGATTTTGATGGGGCGAGAAGCGATGGGCCAACGATGTATCGAGTTGATCCTAGTGGGGTTGTTGTATTGTTGGCTCCTTTGAAAGAATGGGGTGGTATTAAATCAATAAACGGATCGAATGCAGGAGATGATGACCAGGAAACAACGTTTGAAGATAGCGGAGGCAGGAGGGGTTCCGTTGCCTTTCTTGGGAATTGGGATCCATTGCGTGAAAAGAAAGATGTGATACGGCGGCAGTTGGAAGCACACCAGTTTACAAATGAAGAGGAGGTGCACAATATGTTGGTAGATGTAGCTCGGCAAACGTACGAGGACGAGTCTTCAACCAGTGGAGAAAGCACACAGAAGAACAGTTTTGTTCGACCTGTCTTGCTGGCGTCATTCACTCGGGGACACGGCTTGAGAATATCTCGCACCATAGATTCGCGACAGTAATTTCCAGCTATTACCAGTGGTTATTCAACATTTGGTGATACAATATCTCTATTACCACACAGATTCAATCAACGCCGTGATTTTTTCAGTGGAATTCATCCTTCACCCTGTACTTTCGAAACCACTTCTTCACAAAATGTTTCTCGCAACTCTTAAGCTTATCTGCTTTGCTCTTGCACCTATTTCTGCATTCACTGCCATGACCTAGATCCTGGCTGTTGCTTTTGCTTGGACTCCCAAGTTTATTGCGACCCACATCGTCGCTCGAGTCATCCCCATCGCACCATTCCAGCGAACACGCCTTCAGCTTAGCAATGTATCCGAGACATCCACTGAAGTTGATTTCATTGTACGCCTTCACGACCGCATCATGGCAATCTCTGACATCATCTAGGATATCCCTGCACTCCTCGTCGCCATCGCCTGCGTCTCCGCATTTTTCCTTGAGACGTTTATTGATGGCAACGCAATACCGATTCGGGGGTACGCGCACCCTGAGAGCGTTCGTGTTCAGGTGGAACGAATTGTATGGAAGGAAAACCGTTGATAGGCATCCAAGGAAACAAGCGGCGAGGAAGGCGAGCTTATACTTGTCCGGGATCTTGCTCGATTGGCCTCGCCATGGCATGATGCTACTCTTTCCCGGCAACTACTGTACTAGATTGCACTGATCCGTGCTGCCCGAGCTGCGAGCTAATCCGGAGCCAGGGGCAGGGAGGCTATGGAGTAGTGTACTCTGCCTTAATATTCCAGCGGGCACGCGCAACGTCGGTAGGTGGACCTTCTGAAACAACAGAATGGAGTGGAGATCGGAGATAGAGTGGAGCTGAGCAAAGCTGAGCCCTGCTGTGCCTCCGCTCTCCGCCTCCGGCCTCGCTCCGGCCTCCGTCAACGACGTTTTGGCGACAATGGGATTTAGCGAATTGCAACTTGGATATGATGAAAGATATTAATTCCTCTTTATCCAGCTCTCTCATCACGACTGCATGCATCAGCATGCATGCCGACTGCCGACTGCCGCCGAGCGAGCTCATCCGTCCCGTCATTTTTCCATTTCCACAGATCACAGATTTCCACCCCCCCCCCCAATCAGCCCATCCATCAGCAACATCAACCATACTACCGAAGCAAGAAGCAATCATATCACCATGACGGAAGATGTGAAGAAGATGAAGGGTAAGCTCTGTGGGGCCAGCCGTCGTGCGTGGACCGAAACCTGCCGCTGATGCCACGAGTCATCGTCGCCCTCCGTCCAATAATATCTCCACCGCCCCTCGAACGCACGACCTCGCTCACCATTCCGCTCACTCCATTACGCCGCGAACCGCGAACGAATATCGTACCATTTCGACTCACAATTTTGCAGTCTCTGACCTCCGCGACGCCCTCTCGAAGCGGGGCCTCTCCACCGAGGGCCTGAAGCCCGACCTCGTCAACAGGCTCCAGGCCCGCCTCGACGAGGAGGAGTTCGGTATCGCCGAGGCTCCCCCCGCGGGAGAAGACGCCGCCCCGACGGAGGCACCGGCGGAGGAGACGCCGGCGGCTCCGGCCGCCCCGGTGGAGGAGGAAAAGCCGGCCGAGGAGGAGGCGCCTAAGGAGGATAAGCCCGCAGCGGCCCCCGAGCCGGCGAAGGAGGAGGCGGCTATGGAATCGGAGTCTGCGGCCGCGCCGCCGGCGGAGGAGACCGAGAAAACGGAGGAGGGTGCCGGCGCTGCGGACGAGGCCCCAAAAGAGGCGGTGCCCCAGGTGACCGCCGGTATGTCCTTCAAGGAGAGGATGGAGCAGCGCGCGAAGCGCTTCGGCATCAAGCCCAGCGAGAAGACTAAAAAGGAGATGCGGGCCCAGAGGTTCGGCACGGGCAACAAGGGGGGAGGAGGGGACTCGAAGAAGCAGCAACAGCAGAAGCAGCAAGGCGGGAATAATAAGGGAAAGGGGGGACAACAGAAGAAGGGACCCCAAAGTCAACAGCAGCAGAAGCAGAATAATAAGCAGGCCGGGAACAAGAGGCGCGAGAGTGGCGGGGGAGATGGAAAGGGAGGCGGCAAAAAGGGCAGTCCGAAGAAGCAGAAGGTCGAAGAGAAACCCCTGCTGCCGAAGGACGAGATCGAAAAGCGACTGGCCAGGGCGGCGAAGTATGGTACCACCCAGGGAGTGGACGAGCTGAAGGCGATGCTGAGGAGGCATCGATTTTCTTCATAGATGACGCAGATCTCGGCAGAACTTCTTGGAATGTGCGTCGTCTCTAGAGGGTTTTTGCCAGAAAATATCTATTTCAGTTGCCATGGACACCGGGTGCCACGATAAGCCATTCAGAGATAGCAGCGTTGCCATTCGATGACCCACTCTATGTTTCCCATTAGAAGAAAAACACAAATTACGTTCATATGATTGCAAGAATGCACCTCTTCTTCGATTTAGACACATCAGCATGCATGGAATAAGAAGTGGCTGCTTGATCAAAAAACGAGAGCTAGATTGTTGTTAGCGAGGATCCATGATATGTAGATACTAAACGGTCTGGTCAGGTGGTTTTGTCGGCTCCTCGAATCTAACTGATCGGGATGTTAGGTCATCATTTCTACCGGGGATGGAATTTGGTTGAGATTTCTTGAGAAGATCAATGGATTTTCTCTTCTCTATTGCAAGCATTGGAGTGGTACCCTGATCCTTGCCTCCATCTCTGAATACGTCCTTGTTGTCGTATTCTTTCATGACCTTTTGCTTCAGTTCATCGGCAGTCAAGACACTTTCTTTCCTTGCCTCTCGCCGATTGTATTGCACCGTCATCTTCAGCAAGATGCAATTTTTGTCATCATACTCAAGTGTGACTACCGGTGACGATCCGCCCCAGTCCATGGGGGTTGTCTCTTGGTAAGTGACCTTCACCAAGTGTTTCTTCCCTTCGTAATGACGCTCTTCGGTAGTCTTTTCCTTCTCCATTACAAGTTCTCGCAGCTTTGATGTGTCGACCTGTCTATTCATCGTGATACTCAATGTAGTCAGCCCCCTACTCTTCCAGTTTACAACAAACATTCGCCTTGACACAAGGTATGAAGCCGCAGCCCATGCGATCATACTGACGACGAACCAGATGAGGGCGTTCTCCTTCAACATGGTATCGACAAACCCAGCCATCCAATCAGAATCCAGTACAGTCCAATCTCCGGTAATACGATCGAGGAAGTCAAAGGCAATCATGCCCGCGAATATTGTTTGTAGAACCTTCAGCGATCTCACAGTGTCACCATTTGATACTTGAAGTGCACATAGTTGCTTAGTGTTCTTCTCCAGTTCCAGGCTCATTTGCACCGACTTATTTTGGGATTCCACTCCTACTCGCTCTCGTAACAAATCGAGGTTGCGCTGAGACGCCGCCATGTTTTTCTTCACGTCCTTCACTCGACGCACGAGCTGGTCTCTCATTCCAGATATTTCCAGTCGCTGGTACAGTGACCTCCCTGCCTGCTCCGGCGGCTCCGGTGGGATCTCCATCATTTCCAACGCCTCATCAAGGTATCCAAGAATTTGATCTAGCACGATGATCTCTTTTGAGAGCGTGCATAATCGATCTCGTGATCGGCCCAACGCGGATGGATCGAATTCAATCCTCTCGACGAGTTGATAAGACGCCTGCAAGTCATCACTGAGAATCCAAATCCTTGAGAAGAAGTTCTGGAGGAAAAGGTCTAGTGTGGTGAATTGAAGGTATGCACAAAGCAACGGTTCGTAGTTTCTAGCACTCGGGCCACAAACTAGCAGTCCCTGGGATCCAAAAATCAATGAGTCCTGTTCGCTGATGTCGTAGGCCGCTTTAGTATCCCCGATGACTTGCTTGAATTCGTTCTCGTACTCTCCTTTGTCCATGTATTCGCCTGCTGTTAGGTGAGGAGTGATCTCGTTGGCAATGATCAAGTTGATCTTGTTTCTGTTGGGGGCATCACCGATGAACACAAGATCCAACAAGTCGCGTTGGTATTGCGAGACTACTGAATCTACGATGGATGACGAATCCTGCTGTATGTCAACGAGTATCCGAGACAGATGATCCAGTGATATATTGTCCTTGATTCGATTCATCACTGCTTCCAATTGCATCCCATAGAAGCAGGTCCCTTCGGCATTTAGGGACACACCAAAAGTCTCTACTTGGACAACGCCAGGATCTTCACGAAACCGGATCTCTGCCTCAAAGTTGATATGGTTCGTTTGCGTATAGTCCAACACTTCGACGGAAGTGAGCTCGGGCGATAGTTCCATCGCAGTCCCGCTCGAGTCCCCGTCTATCACGTTCGAGATGAAGCCTCCCTGTACTCTCTCTGTCGACCCTACATTGTTATTCAGCTGGACAATTTGGTTGGCCCCGAAAGGTATGTACTCTGCAACGATCATCGAGACAGAGTTGAGTGTAATAATCTCTTCCAAGTCGTTGTCGCGTATATTGTCGATGCCAGCCTGTCCTGACTCCTGGGCCCGATGAGCGTTGGACATGGTAGGTCGACCGCCATAGCGTAGACATTGTGGGATGTACGCAGATGAAACATACGACACATCTTCTGTGTCTGTGGTAGAGGATCGTTTCTTATATCCAGACGAAGATTGAAGCCAGAAGCTTTCTCCGTCCCATGATGTCCTCAAAAGTTCTCGCGAGTCTGGTTTGTGTGCAAACGAGTTCACGGCCTCTTTCTCTTTCCTTGGCAAGCTCTTGAGAATCCCTTGCCCTTTATCTGAGACTTGATACAGTACGACAGGCTTGTACGCCTTGGAAGACACCAGTAGCGCATTGATAAGCTCTTCCTCTCGCAATAACTCGATGTCTGACTGCCCCTCCTGAGATACATTCACCCATATGCGTCTGTTTTCTATCAATGCCGACTGCGGCGCGTAGTCGTAGTCAAATATTCCTGATATGATGCCCTCGTATATGAGAACTGACAGAGGTTGCTTGCGGATCCATCTATCCGATCCCTCTCGATCAGCAGCTTTCTTGGTGTGCAGATCGATCAGATAGAGCAGCCTATTCTGGTTGTCTGTCAGCCCCTGTAGCCGCATCAATGATCGAGGGTATGAGGGTGACTTCCTAGGATAACAGGTAACAGCGAAGCTCGAGTACGGAGATAAAGCATGCTTACCGTATCTTCCTCAACGCTGTCGTCCACGAGCGCCTCTGAGTCGGATTCTAGCCGATCATGGTCGAGATACGATGCGATCTACGACCGAAATCAGAGAAAAGAGAGAAGCGTTGGATTTGCAGAGTCGAATGCTCGAAGCAATCTTCATTGCAACATGATGTTACCTTGGCAGCATTCATCACCAAAGTTCTTGGCCACCAAAGTCCCCACGTGATTCAACCCAGGCTGGACTATTTACTTCCCCGCCCCCTCTTCGTCGGCCCGTCACGAGGACTCCCTCTCCATCCCTCTCTGAAGCAAGACGAAGCAAGACAGGCAAGATCGAAGATCGCTTCAATATTTTTAAAAATGGTACATTCGTCTAGTTTGAAGACAGCCCCTTCTTTTGCGCCTTTTTGCCCCCTACAATACGCCAGCATACTAGATTCTATCGTAGGCCTTGTACGCCCGTCACTTGACCTTTGAGAGCTAAGATGGTGGCGGCCACGTTGATCAACTACATGTCTAACAATCCCACGCCGGGAAGGGCGGATAGCCTTGCGACCGGGATCATCCTATTCATGATGATATCTTCGTTTCTAGTGATCCGAGTTTCTTTGATGCACGAAGATGGTGAGGAAATTTTCTGGGAGAACCTGCAAGACAGCTCATTCCACGAACTCTTTGCTCTCTAGAGCGGTTGGAGCGACTGATGAGAGACTGTTGAAGTCACGATTGGCAACAAAGTAGGCTCGAATTGCTGCAACATATTATTTATCTCAAGATTGTTGTTGCTATCGAGGATAATAACCATCACGCACAAAGAAGTGCTTCTTTCGGTCATGAAGCCGATGTAGGTAGACTGGAATCATGAAGGTCGCACGAGTTGAGCAATTGATGATCCAGCGGGCTTCGGGTCAATGTTCGATGTGCGCTTTTCACTCATGAAGCTGATGGAGGTCGACGAGTTGTGCAATGGATGGCACTTCGGGCTTCTTTCAAGGTACCATTTATGAATAAAATCTACATTGCTACATAAAGCCGAGGGCCCCTATTGGATGGTGCTGTTAGCGATGCCATATGGTCAACATTCGTGCTATTTTGGGAACTCAAATCTATCCAGGCATTTCCATTGGTCCATCCTACCAATCGTCCTCCACAGGGATATCCCACTCACTGCCCTGAAAAATTTAATGTCGCTGTCGCCATCGCCAACATCGAGCACACCTGCGAGAGTCGGGGTTTTCGTCCTCATGAATTCCTCGATGGACGGTCGGGATAGATTGGGTCCGAATCCCTCGGGATTGTCGTAACACAGCGACAAATGAGGAAGCCAGAGATTCGATCGGGGGGTATAATCTTCCTTCTTCTCTTCACTGCCAAGAGATGAGGATGAGGCTGCTCCTTCCTCTGAGATAGGGGGGCGTCGATAGAAAAGCTCGTGGAGAGCATTGATGATGGCCTCGTGTTCCGACGATGTTGTAAAGCTGACTTCGGCCCATGCCATGTCCATTTCTCCCCCATCCACACCATCGAACTCGGCGCCCACTACGATGCCCGTGGCGGCCAAATCCGGCCACAACTTCTCCTCATCCCCCGCTACGCCCCTCTCGGCTCGTTTCTCCGCTTCTTTCAATATGATGCGTCTCACATCCGCACGAAATACGCGTCGCATTTCATCCTCGTCCGATATGGTATCGATCCCGTACAGCGCGGTGACGTGGGGCGAGGGTATGGCGCCCCCCAGCGAAAATTCGTCGGCTGCATCGATCATTGCGCGGTCCAAGTCTCCGCGACCGCTGGAGTCTATGTCCTGCTGTTCCAGTTCGAGCCAGAGGGAGTATCCCGTGAACTCGAACCGCAATGGTGGATGCCTTTTGCGCGAGGTGGCTACTGCTGGTTCGAGTGATTGTGGAATGTCTTCCTCGATGAATTCGGTCTCCTCTGCCTTCGTACTTTGCGACGAAGTTACGTCTTCACTGATGTTGTCAGGATGATTACGCAAGAATGCCTGAACGTCGGGTGAACATTCAACATTAGCCGTGGATATGCAGAAAATTACCAAGACGTGACACATGTCTCGCAACCCGACGCTCTCGACTCACGTGAAATGCATGCTTCCTGAGCTGAGGCCTGGGCGATCTTATCCGACTCAACCCCAACTCCTTCGCCATCATCGCGAGTCGTCCCGCGTCTTCGCCGGCGGTGTAAGTGCTCAGATTGAGCGCGGAGAAATTTTCGCGGTCGTGCTCGCGCAACGGGGAGGAGGGCATCAGGAGGGCCACTCCGCCGCCGCCGCCAACACCGGCGGCGAGGGCGCCATCGGATGGATGGCGGGTGGACACGAAGGCTAGCGATCTGTCTTCCATCTCGTCGATGGCTCGAGTGTCACGCTAGAAGGCAGCTTTCGGGCAAGCGCAACAAAAACGATCGTCGTGGCGTCGTCGTGAGGTCGGTTAGCTCCTGACACCACCGATATCGATCGAAGAGACCCAAGATTACGCCGACTCCAAACTGTGGCAAAAGTTTGCACTTGACGTTGACACCGACATGGCGTGCTCGCGGGCAGTGACGCCGATCGTCGCGCGCGTCGATCGGGCGGAGTTGGGCGGAGCAAACCAAAGGCACGGCAGGGCACGGCCTAAGGGCACGGCACACGCTGGTCCGTCGCGCGTTGTTGGGTTGTTCCAGGTAGGTGATCACATGGGGTGAAAAGATGCCCCCGGCGAGTGAGGAAACTTGATCATCCTCGCGGAGTCGAGTCAAATCGATCGCGAGTCGCACAC
>JALLBE010000200.1:0-21204 GCA_036939795.1 Thalassiosira mediterranea
GGCGAATCGCGAAAATAAAAAAGCGATATTTGGCGCGAATTGGTAAATACTCCTGATAATAGATATCAGTCGGGGTGACGCCCTGAGATTCACTATAAAATAGACACGTGGCTTATTCTGTAGATCTTGATGCGGGAATAAATTCCTTTTGTAAATCCTCTATTGATTCCTTCATGGAAAGGGCTAGGCAGCCAGGGAATGACGCATCTGAACCCAGGCAGTTCATTGTTTGCTCGGGTTTGTTTGTCGACGGCGGCAGGGCGGCGCGCGCGCGCGCATCTCCAACTTGCGCGCCGACGGCTTGGCGGGCGGGCAGGTGTCCTGCTTTCATGTGAGACGCGCTCAACTCCTATCTACGTTATGTATGAGGGAATTAATACATATCGCCGAACGGGAGCTAACAACTAATACTTTGGCGTGATACATAGGTAAGAGATGGGAGTCATTTGACAGTTGTGAGGTGGCAATACGGATAAAAGCCCTTCAACATATCAAATGCGAACCATTCTCTATATATATATTCTATGGAAAGATCTCGTCAAGCTCTTTCCATATATAGCATATCTGACCCCTGGGTTTCGACCAGATCCCGATTTTATACAGGCAATTGAAGTTAAGCTACGTAGACCTCTATATGTTTTGACCTGGAAATCACCTGTTTTTACCGTTCAACGGTCTTAACGGAAATGTATACGTAGGAATAATAATAAAGAAAAAACTCATCGGAGGGAAGTTTTAGGAGTAGAGACCCATGATGTTCTTGCTTTGATGCTTTGCTTCTTGCTTCACGCATTCTCTCCTCACAAAATTTTCACCAGCTTTTTGCAGCTTTCATTTATTTCATTCCACTGACAGAGCAGATCGTACCCAGCAGTGAGTGCGATGATAACTCAAGGGAGGCATGCATTCGAGTAGGACTCAGCGGATACACTGGCAGGCTGGCATATCTATTTTGAAGACGTTTGGTCGCGGCGGAGCGGGGATGGCATAGACAGTAGTCAGTGCGGGGACGGACTATCATGGAGGAGGTGACCCCAGGGTTGGCACGTTGAGATGGTCCATCGTGATGAAAACCATCTCATACGATACTGAACGGCACGTCGGCCTACAAATTGGAGGCGTCGACCCGCGAATATTGTAATAGATACCGGTGGTTCGGGCATTATTTTCCGGGCTATGATGAACGGGGCACATAAGTCCACTTAGAGGTATTATTTCCATGGCGTTATTTCTAAGTATGCGGCAGCTGGGCACGATACGATAGGTAATCCTGAGCGCAACATTGTCATTATTTTTCGTGGTGATTAATGTGAGAGTTTATGTCATGTTAATGCACTCGTGTACATCGTTGATATTATTTCCGTTGTTTCGAGTCATGTTTGGTACTATGATGCATACGAGAGTGCGCTACTTGAAGATCGTGCTTGAAGGGGCTTGCCATTTTGGAGACCATGTTCGATGGCGTCGATTCAACAGGCTTGTTGCACTCGAATAGTGGTAGCGAATTGTCTAGTCTCAGATCGAGGAAGAGGCCGCTCGATACTGGCCAGGTTCGAGCAGCCAAAAGGGCGCGGATACACGAGCAAGATTATGATGATGACTTCCATCGGGCCACACTAACGGTTGAACTGGAGGGCTCCAGTAGGGACAGCTTGAGCCAAAGCGATCGCGACGGTTCCACTGGAGATACTCGGAGCATTCCCGGGCGTGCCAATGATCGCAATAGCTATCGGCGCCCAAGGATTCGGTTGGATAAACAGACACACATTCTAGATGCATACAACTCGGGCAGAAACTCGATCAGGCTGCTATCAGTGCGTGATATCTTGAGAGATGGAAGGTCGAAGACCATTGGGAGCCGACATACCACGAATCTGGACGGAGGGCTCTTTGGCAATGGTGCAGATCATCAAGCTCAAACTTTTGGATGCAAGTTCACGAGTTCTTTGATGCCCAAAAAAGCCAAGAACCCATCGCCAGCTAAAAAGTTGCCAGTTGCAAGTGGAAATACGGAGAAGAGAAATATCAATCGTTCTGTGAAAAAGTTACCTCTTCACCAACCAAAAGGGAAGGAAAGTATATCTGTTCGAAGAGATGGTACTGTGCACTTCATTGATAGAGCTACAGCGCAAGCTGCTTCTCCCGAAGAAGAAGTTTCAGACGATGAATCAGATGCAGAATCGTTTTTGACAGCAGACGGGCTTGATGACCCGCTGCCATTCATTGCTACAAATGGTACCTCTGATGTTCCACACACAGTTCCACTAGCAAGGGAGGGAGTTGCCAGGAGTTCAGATGCCTTGGAGGTTGGGAACGCATCCCAATGTAAGACGACTGTACTTGCGCCCGGCAGGATTTGCCAGAATCCCACAGGGAAGACTCCATACCATGCGGCTATCCAAGGCCCACAGGCAAAAGCAGACGACATGTTGTATACTCATACTTTTCATCCCATTAAGCCTCGGGCGAGCAGGGGACCGATGATGGCCCCATTGGTCACTCCTCTGAGTATTCGTGATCAATTTCACTCTGCTATGAAAGATGGCCAAACGAGTCCTGTGCCTGCGCTAAACCCAGCAACGCCCCCAACGCCATCATCTCTACCATTTGACTTTATGTCAGGAGAAACCTCGGTGCAGCCAATTGAGAACGCAGATCGTGCTGAAAATGCCGTACCGCTGCCTGGTCTCATTTGGCATATCGTCAGCAACATGTTTGCCATCGCAGCGAAGTGGATGTTCAGTTGGATATCTGCTTCTCGGGACAATTATACACAGTACGATCCCTCGAAACTGTCATCTCCAACTATCTCCGACCCTCGCAATGCTCGCACACATACGGATGACTCTCTTCGCCCCCCACGTTCTCGCTTCGGACGTGAATCCTCTTCCAGACTTTCCAATATCTCCCGGCATCATTTCCTTGGACGCAAACACACTGCATCGTCCAGGACTGCTTCTTCACTGATGTCTGTTCTTCCGTCGATGAACAAATCATTTTTATCTAAGACTGGTGCCCGTGATAGATCTTTCACAAGGGAGAAAGATCCAACCATCGCAAAACTGGCCTCATGCCATTTTGTCAAGATTTCATCTAGAACTTCCATCACTTCGAATAGTTTGGGTGGTCTGTTCAGACCTAAAGGCGGAGAATGGAAGTGCAAGACTTGTTACTACACCAATCCTGCAGAAGCGATGACGTGCGATATGTGCACGTCATTCAAGAGCATTCAAACTAGCGAGATTGCTTCAAGCACCAGCAAGAAGTACGAGCGAGCCGACGACGGGTACCAAAGTACGCTTTTCGAAGAAGGTAGTTACTCCCCGCTCTCCCTCGACAATGACATCGACGAAGCAAGAAACCTAGCTTCCGATTTTGACTTCGCATCCGGGCATGATGACGATTCAATAACAGTCAACTCCATTGACTCGTATGATTTGTACCCCGACTCCGCAAAACGAAGTCGAAAGGAGAGAGTGGGCACTTCTGGTGTAGGTCGTAGCCAGAGCTCCAGAAGAAGCACTCGACGGTCTCCCGATCATTCGGACCGCCAGTCGGTCGGACAGGATGCTGCGTTCAGCAAGCGAGTGAGAGTGAATCGGACTGGAAACGCCAGGGCAACGGCAGAGACAGAGGATTCCCGAGAGACGTCTGGATCGAAGAAACGCAATAAATCCGAGGACGGCGAAGATAGAGATGGTGAAGTGATGCAAACGAGAAAGTTGATGGCTCATGAAGTCGTGGGCATGGCCGTGGATGCTACAAACTCCAGCAGCTCTCCCTTGGCTGGGGACTCAATGGACATCGAAAGCCCTGGTTTCTACACCCGAAACAACGAAACAAATTAAGAGTAAGGCAAGCGTTGTTTCAGTAGCCTATGTGCATTTAACTGTAGCTATGTTCCACATACATGGATCAATTGACCACAACCGTCTCTTCCAACCGCTTGCATCTTTTCTCCACCTCGCTCTTTCGAATCGTCACCGTCTTCACGTCACCGTTCAGCTGGACCAGCCCCGGCTTCGCCCCCCGCGGCTTGCTCACGTTCCGCGCCCGCGTCATGCTCACCTTGATCACGCTCTGCCCTATGCACTTGCTCTTCAGCGCAGCGAGGGAGGCGGCGTCGAGCACGTCCTCCTCGGAGGGGGACGAGGCGTCCGTGCAGAGCACGACGTGCGAGCCGGCGCAGCCGGACGCGTGGTACCACCAGTGAGAGCCCGAGCGGTGTTCCGGGGAGAGCGAGAGGACGTCATTGTCGGTAGCCTGCTTTCCTACCTATAATTCAGATGCATTCAATTCAGAGAGGGATGAGACGATGAAGCATTCTGCTATTATGCACTTTTGTGCATACGCTCAAATACCGAGGCAAACGGTATGGTGCACTCACCTTAATCTCAGTTCGTTGCTCCGTGTAGTATCGCCTATACGGCAACCGCGACCCGGGCACCTGCTGGTTTTCCTCCTTCCGCTGCGCATCCCTCTCCTTCTTCGACCGCCTGTTCCTGGCATCCTGTTCCGCTTTCTTCCGCTTCGCGCCCTCGTCGTCGCTGATCTCCAGCTCCTCCACGTACCGGATCACCCGCTCCCCGTCCGGTATCATCGATTGCATATCCTCCGCCGACAGAATCTTCTTGCTCTTCAGAGGGGCCACTCCGAATTGTTCCTCGAGCCAGTTCAGCTTCTGCAACCTCGCCTGCAGCTCCGTCAATTCGTTCTTGAACTGCTCCACGTTCGGCGCCTGTTCCAAGCGCTTCAACAGCTCCTCATCCATTTCATCCTCGGACGACGAACTGCCGCTCTCGTCGATTTCCACGCGCAACCTTTCGTACTGATCCTCCGCCGCTCGCAACCTCGTCGACGCCTTCCCGATCTTCTTGTGCGTGCGCAGGGTGAGGCGGGTCGTTTCCTTCTTCAGGACGGGGACGTTGAAGCTCGTCCGGGCCTCCGCCGTCGTCATCTCGGCGTCGTCGTCCGATGACATGAAGAGCTGCATGATCGAATTGTTGTTCGATTGGTATCGCCTCGAAAATGATAATGAACCCTGGCGGTCGCTTCGAGCGGAGCATTGGTGCAGCATCGTCGCCAGGAAGGGCGTGCGTGGACAGGACGCGGCCCCATCGTGTCGTGCACGCAGTTGTTGTTGTCGGTGTCGTGCCCGCGCCGATGACGATGACTGCACTGGGCCGTCCCGAGAGAACGTGGCGAAGGCCGCGGCGTGCCTCCGAAGGGCGCCGCCGTAGGTGGCCATGTTGGCGGGCGGCAGCGCTGCCATGAGGATCAGGGCCTTGGGAGTGACTTTCATGGTGCGAGTATGGGTTGCCGCTTTGCGATAGGTACTGCCGTCGCCGTCGCCGTCGCCCCCCGTACCGTGCCCATTTCCGGCTCGCTCGCTCCTCGGCCGGCGGCGCGCGCGGCGTCTGTCTATTGATGGCTAACAAGTCATTTTCATTTAGGATTTAATATCATTTATGGCGCGTAACAGCCATCCTCGATCTGACGTCACTCGCGTCCCGTCGAAACTGCCATTTGGCATTGACTTGGATTTTGTGTCGAGCTTCTCGAATGTAACCTGCATCGGCGACATCATTTTTTGGCAGACATCATCGCGCGGCCGGAGACGTCGGCGGATCTTCTCAACAGCGGCATAGCGCATAGCATAGCGACCGCGGCGAATCGGCGGCGAAGGCAGCGTAGGGAACGAAGCCCCACATTCCATCGGCTGGAGACGAAGCATTTACAGGTTGGGGAGTTGCGAGATCCCCCTGCGCAGCGACCCTCCGTCCTCTTCGTCTTCGTGCGAACACGACGCTCGTTCCGACGCCTGGAGACTGGCGGTGGCATCATCAGCTGGCACCCATCGTAAGATTCTCCCCGAGCGTCGCGCGTGTTGCAGATTGTAGGTGCATATCGTGATATCCTTTCACCAAAACCAAGTTACAATGATGGTGTGCTATCCAGACTCGAAGTCGCCTCGCGGCCCGGGTCGCCGACGACGGCAAGGGCTGCTGTCAACGCTGGCGTTCCTACCGATTTTCAGTGACCGATCAACGGCCTTGTTGATACCCGGGCAGCAGAGCGCCCCTAGGCATATCGATTTTACGCATTGTCATTGGCGGCGGAAGAGAGGCTTGGTGGATCTTGGGTTTCACTCGATGGATGGCAAGGTGCAACTCATGCACCCGAGCGATCTTCAGTCAGTGCACTCTCCCAATATTCTGTGGAACCGTGTCAGATATAGTGGAGTGCCTAGACGATCATCCACATCCCTCTTTATGGCTCAAAATGCTGAGTCATCTGATGGCTCTGACAATGGGAGTGATGACAAAAAGAAAAAGAGGGACGACAACCATGGTGAGGGAGGGGACGGTTTCGGAAAGAGTAATGCCAAGAAGAAGCGTAGGGAAAGTGGTGATCCCGGCGACAGCATAAGAGCCAAGGCAACTAAGAGTGTTGCCAAAGGTGCATCCACTTCCAGCGATACCAAAAAGTCTGGTAATCAGGCTGATACAAAACGCCAGCGTAAGAGGAACAACAAAACCAAATATAAGAACCGAAAGAACAAGTCAAAGAATACCAACAAGGGCAAAGCAAAGGCTCCCTCAAATACTGGTGCGGCCACTCTCAACACAGACAAAAGCAGCATCACGACGAACGACGAAAACACTAGTCTCAAAGGATTCAAAACCAAGCCCAAGCAGCCCAAACCTGACCAGAAGCAGGGGGAACAAAAGGAGAAGCAACCGGCACTCGGTGGCAAGGACACTGGCGACGATATCCAAAAACGCGTGGTCCAGCTAGAAATGATCGTGTCCAATCAAATGACCGAAATCCAGAAGCTCAAACGCGAGATCGATGAACTGACAAAGGCTGCTAGTGTTTTTGCCAATGTCGTCGAGGTATTGCGTGAGGCGGGGTTGCAGGTGAATGAGGACGATGAAGTTGTAGTAGTGGATGAGGAAATCGAGAACGATGACGAAGACAGCTCGAGGAAGCGCACATCACAACAACAGACAATGTTCCAAGATGACATGGAGATCTTTGGCATTGCCCCCAAGAGCGTGACTGACGCCGCTGATGCTGCCGGAGCGTCGATGCTGTCGGCGATACTCGCGGGCAAGCATCGGATGCTGGTCGATATCCGTGATGCTGAACTCACGCGGGATCCAAACCTCTTCGTTGAATTTATCGAGCTGGCGATATTGCCAGTGGCGGCTGGACTCGAAGGGCTGGATAATAATGAATACGTGAGGAACCGGGTCAAGGTATGTTACTACGAAGTTCAATCACATGCGTTTGCAGCGAAGACATCTCTGACTCACCTACCTATTTGCAGATTGTCTTCCCAACTGTCAAAGATTTGATGTCGTACAGAAAGTCGATGGCTTTGGCGGCACCAGAGGTTGTATCGCTGAGCACCCTGGGATTTGACCCAGTTGATGAACGTGACAACTTGATCGTGGTTATCGCGCCCTCTCCTGATGACATAGCCGGCGTCAATGCAATGGAAAAACTGATGGCCCGGACGAAGAGGACCTATGTTGAGCCAGCAAAGAGGATTACGCAGCCAGTGGTCGTGCTCAACCACCACATGGTACCAATCGATATGAGTGGATTTGGCAAGTTTACAACGGTGTATCACTTGAGATTGTTGAGTGTGCAGTACATGACGGGAGATGCAACACCTGAGTATGTCGCAAAGGATAAGTGTGGTGCGAAAATGAAGAATAAAAGCATGGATCAGATTGATTCCATGATGGAAACAGAATTATTAGAAAGCAACCCGCCAAACTCAACAAGCAGTGTCGAGAGGAGTGATGAGGAAGATGCGGCATTGGAAGCCGCTATGACGCATGCTCATGAGATTGGTGTGCATCAGGGTGTTACACGAGCGATGGTGATCAGGTCGTACCCGAAGTGAGTCGTTGGCTATGTCAATTTAGGGCGAAGCAAACTGATCACTCAAACAATTTTATGTGTGTTTTGCTCGTCTTCCAGACCATGGCACGTTTTTGTGGATACATCTCCTGACACAGATGCAGATTTTGAGGTTGCAGCAACTTTTGATGAAGAACCGACGCAGGAGGATGTAAATTACGCAATAGTGGAATGCCTCGAGGGTAGCGAGCGCGAAGATGAGATCGTAGCTCAGCAAATGCAAGCTGCGCTTGAGGCAGGTCAACTCAACCGAGTTTCGGATATGCTAGGGATATCGCCATCTGAGCTTGTTTCGGAGGATAAGACAGCTTCTCTCGGGACCGATGATAAAAACGACGACAACCCCTTCAAAGAATACGATGGGCATGATTGGGATGACCTGTATTACGATGATTGGTTCAACGAAGATAGTGTGTGAATCCCGATGCCCTCCTTCGAAATCGGTATATGTTCGATAGATTTGTGTTCAAACTTTATTAGGATTATTATCAGAGATTATTATCTCCTCGAGAGTTTGAATGCATTATTTGTAAAGCTTCGGCAGCATAAAGCTGCGAGTCGGAGAACTCTGGCTTTTGAGATTCCTTGGGAAACAGCCGTTCACAAAAATCACTCATACTGATGAAGATATTGCTCCGATCTGTGTCTGAAGGCGACCCTTCTTCCCGGCTTGCATCATCTTTAGACGTCCCCATTGCCAATGCACTCATATTCTGGATTCGTTCCACGACGGCCTCCTCTATCTCTGCTATGGTTCGTTTCTCATTAGATAGTGTATTGTTGTTCCCCATTTCAGATTCCATGTAACAATCCAGCTGATCAGCCATTGTGTGATTTTGTTCTGCGAACTTCCCCAAGTCGTTGGCGCATGATTCCAATTCGTTAAGTACCCGACTGATGCCAAAAGTTTCACAGGTAGCATGGCTCAAAGCATGCTCTGCCGTTTCCAAATGCACATCTAAAATTGGTAGCAAAGCACGAAGCATCACACCCCTCAGAGTGGCGGTAGATGTATCCGTGTTGGCATCTTCGATATATTTTCGGTACGCTTTGCATTTCTGCGACCTGTCAAGTGCATCATACACTAACGAAAGGATCGCATCGAGCTCCGAAGAAAGCTATCGCTTTGTGGTGAGTTTAAGGTATCATGCGGATACAAACAAAGTGGGCAATCCGCTTTCCACTACTTACCATCGACACTCGCAAAAGAGTTGACACCTCGCTTTTAGAGAATATGAATTTCTTTTGATTGCTGCCTCCCCTGCCTTTACCCCCTCCAGTTTCCCGAAAGATGAATTGGATGGGAACGCTCAGGAGCGATTCAACCGAGCAGGATGCGAAGTTCGGATTGAAGTTGGTGTCGGTGCTCTCGGTCATGATTGCTGCCCTATCAGCACCAAGTACTGCTTGACGATCGATCTGTTGCTAGTCGAGGAAGTTGCGATGGCAGGGCAATGACAAATGACACAGTAGCATGCGGCTTGTGGCCTAGAGCAGGCGCGGATGTGTCAGGACACAAGCCAATCTGAAGCACGTAGAGATTGCCCGCCGCACCCAACTGGTGTTTACTCGACCTTGCGACTTCTATCGCTTCGCACGGGTGGTGTTGAGATAGACGCGAGCGTCGCCGACAAGGCGCTCTTTGGCAAGGTGACTGGGCAGCAGCAGCAGTAGCAGTGAAGTGGCAGCGGCCGAGGGGCGGGCGCTGCCACCAGATCAGCTGCCAGCCACGCTGCGGCCAAGCTTCGGCCGCCGCCGCCGACGTGACTACACGTACGGAGAAAAGGGAGAAGAATCCACGACAAGAGCGTTGGAATCAATACTTTTTTGAGCGCTAGATCTGGCGCCAAAAAATCCATCATTTTTTGACTCACAATCAAGCCAAAAAAGAAACCAGAAGAGGGCGTTCCCATTATCATATGCGACCACTGCCTTGCCAAGAAAGGTCGATTATGCGCTGCAATGCCGCCAAGATCAATTAATTGTTCAGTAACCGTATGAGTTGCTTAGCTGGACAGAAGATTTGGTGGTCATGGTTATGAAAAGTCTGAAACTAGAGTACTTTCTGGCATTATCTATCCAGAGAAGTTCAAATACACTCAACAGTCCAGGGAGGAATGGGTGCACCCAAATATTCCATTCCCAGCGAGATATCCACGCCACAACGTCAGAGCGAGCAACCCATGCGTTCCCTAAAAACGGACCGGACAAAAGATGATCATATCAGATCCTGCCCATATTTAATCATCAAAAATCCAGCGGTGCTCCTCCCTCGCCTTAGCCTCCTCATCGGGAGTCAACTTCGGAATATTGAGGATCACACGAATTTCCTCAGCACTCTTTCCCATGAGCTGGCAAGATACCTGAAGGCAAGTAAGATCCAGAAGGGGTTCTGTGATCCCAACGGGGGTGGGGTTTAAATGCGTTTGAATCAGATCGTGAGTTACCACCTCATAATATATCGTACACATGATAAGTACTCACGAATAGCCATGAAGTTGGCCGCTGTTACCAAATCAAACAGCATCGGTTGATCCACCGCCTTGACGAAGTCGCGGTACCATTGTTGCTTCACGACTCCATCAAAGGTGTTGTCTTCGAGAGGGGTCTTGATCTCCACCAGTGGCTCCTCGTGGTAGTGCTTCAGGAATTCCACCACCTTTTCGAGGCAGGGTGTGTCGACCTTGACGATCTCGACGTCCTCCGGACTAGCGTTGCCGTCGTTGTCATCTTCGTCGTCGTCTTCGCAAGGCTGCGCGTCCTTAACCGTCTGGGAAAGGCGCGCGGCTGCGTAGGGACTGCGAGGAACCGAATTGGACCAACACATTAGAAATTGTCAATGCGAAGGCATACAAGGCGTTGATGCACCGATGGGCCCTGCTAATATGACGCCTTCCTCCGAGTCGCACGACGGCCACCGGTCGGCGGTCGGAGGCCAGCGGCGACGAACGCGAACCGGCTCTCATCTAGCTCCGCGGGCGTCGACGCTCGCCGAAACTTACAGCTCAAAGGGGTCGCCCGTGCGGGAGATAAGCTTGATGGTGGGCCCGGGGCCGTCCGTCATGGTGGTTTCGTCGGCGTTATCCGTCATGGTGGTCAATGTCTGGCCCAATCGGAACTGAAATGCCCATGCTCACTCACGATTGCGTCGGCGTCAGCCCCGGCCCGGTTTCCAATTTCCAATGGGGTTTCGCGGGGGTACTACCATTGCATCACCATGCATAATTGTTCAATTCTATTTAAAAAACGATTAGTGATTATCCGTGTGATTTGGGAAGAGACCCTGTACCAAAACCTTACTTATGATTTGATCCGTCATATCTAACCGACAGTTGAAAAGTGTCAACAGTTCTATTTTCAAGTGCAAATCAACGACGTCCACTCTCGACTTCGACGTCGTCGAGACATCGACACCATGGAGGCTCTCACGCAAACGGTCTCGGCAGCCGTCGAGTCCTCGGACTACGCCAGGCTCTCGGTCGTCTTCTCCTCGCAGTGGCAATCCCTCGGCCAGGGCGAGCAGCGCACCCTCGCCTCGCACTTCGTCAAGGCCGCGGTCGCGTCCCCGTCGTTCCTCCCCGATGCGTTCCGATCCGGCCAGGCCATGGACGCCATCACGGCGGCGTTGGGTCACCTCCCCCCCGCCGTGGAGGGCGCCGCCGACAACGATCTGAGGCAGAAAATATTCGACTTCAAGGTCAACGAGGAGGAGGACTACGCCACCGCCGCGCGGATCCTGAGCGGCCTGCGGATGGAGGAGGGCGAGGGGTCGACGTACTACGTCCCCCCCGTCGAGCGGTGCGACGTTTTCGTCAAAGTGGCCGAGTGTTACCTCGAGGAGGATCTCACCGTGGAGGCGGAGGGGGCAGTGACGAAGGCGGGCACGATCATCGAATCCACGGGCATCAGCATGGCCGCCGGCGAGGACGGGACGAAGGACGAACGCACGGCCACGCTCCTGCTGCGGTACAAATCCACCTACGCCAGGGTCCTCGACGCCAACCGCAAGTTCCTGCAGGCGGCGACCAAGTACCACGACCTCAGCACGGCGTACCTGCACACGGACGCGATCGACGCGGACGACCTGCTGAGCATGCTGGGGAGAGCGGTCACGTGTGCCATATTGAGTCCCAACTCGGCACAGAGGCAGAAGGTGCTCGGCTTGGTGAGTATTATCTTTCGAATATGATTGGCCTGCACTCACCCGGGACTGTCCATTATAGCTGACGGAATTAATTGCGGTGTCAATCTCATCAGGTGTACAAGGACGAGAGACTCGCTCAACTCGACGCCGTGCCCGAATTTCAGTCACACTCGGCTGTCCTGACGAAAATGTACCTCAATCGGATCGTCCAGAAGAGGGAGCTGGAGCAGTTCGAATCCTCCCTCGCCGATCACCAAAAGGCCATCATGGCCGACGGACTCACCATCGTGGAGAGGGGGGTGCTGGAACACAACATGGTGGCCGTCAGCCACCTCTACACGTCCATATACTTCGCACAGCTCGCGGAACTGCTCGGGGTCGTGGACGCTGCGAAGGCGGAGAAGGTGGCGGCGAAGATGATCGGGGACGGGTCGTTGAGCGGGTCCATTGACGAGGTGGAGGGTGTACTGCGTTTTCACCCCACCAAGGCGAAGGAGGAGTCGACGTTGTTGCATTGGGACGAGACCATTACCAGCTTTTGCGTTCAGTTGAATAAAGTCACTGACGCTGTGAGGGCAAAAGCCTGAATAGTTCAGCATGGCAAGGACCAGGTAATGACTCTGCCTGCATGGTTCACAATGCATACCTAGGGTGGCATGACAACACAATTCAATGGCGAGGTTGAAAGTTTGTTTTGTGCACCATAACGTCAGCTATAACCAGTTCGCACTTATTCCTCATTCAGCACTGTTGGATGCTGTATTATTTCATGGCTCACTGTTGGATGCTGTATTATTTCATGGCTCACTGTCGGATGCTGTATTATTTAATGGCTCTGCATTTAGTATTGCTACAGATCGCTTCCAGCTTCATCTCCTCATGGCGTCGGGTTCTTCATTACCTCAAACCTCTGTTTTGTCAGCGCCAATCCAAGAAAACTCATCAGCCAACAACCTGCGATGATCTTCGTCTGCGCCCCAACCACGTCTCCCAATGACTTCCCATCTAGACCAAACCGGGACAAGGCTTCCTCTCCGGTTTTTGCCGTCGGACCCCGGAATGGCCCACCCGTGGTGAATTCTAACCCCTCGAACTCATTAAGAGAAAGCCCAGTGAATGCCCAACGAATCAAGCCGACTTTGTTCACCCATCTCAGTACCCTGGGCGTGTTCTCCTCGGATATATTCTTTCCATCGAAAATGATGTTGAGCACAATGATGGGTGGGAAAAGCGCCAATGCAACATCCGATGACGAGGAAACTGAACCTATCAGCAGCCCAAATGCCTCGCTAGCGATGGAATGGAGGCTCGTGAGGCCAAGGAAATTCTTGAACCTACCCTTCTGGAGGCGCGTCAGGGGATAAATGATTGCGCCGAAAATGGCATTGCAAACTCCAATCAAAGGTATTTCAGAGATTGCCTTAGCAACGAAGTAGGGACCGGTCCTGTACATACTTGCCGCCTTTAGATCGAGAAATACATTGATAGTCAGTTCAAGCAGACTCAAATGGGGAACATCTTGACAATCCATCACATCCTGTACATTTTCTTACCATTTCATTCGACACAATGGCCTTTTCTTTTGGGAAACTTCTGACTGTACCTGCCATCGCCATGTTCGTCGCTCCAATTACGATGAGACTGAGCAATCCGTACCGATCCATGATGGACGCCTGATCGTTGCCCAGAGTGTAGATGCCGCCATAGATGACACCCAACGACACCTGCTGCATGATCTTGATGATGATTGCCGCCTTCCCGCGCAAGATTTCCTGAATCGACCTTCCCATCAGAAGCTTGAACTGCCTCAATATGTTGGTGCCCGGGTGAGCCGCGGTCTTATCGATGATGTGCTTCATCCGTTTGGAACTGTCCTTGTGAACGACTCCCTCCTTATCGACACCATCGAACACCACCGTCTCACGAGACTGCTTCGACGCTGCCGTGGCAATGGTTTCGATTCTCTCCGAGGACAATCGCTCCGCTTCGGCATCGGCGCCTATCGCGCGTGAGACACAATCCAGCACGTGCTCGGCAGTTCCAACCTCCGATTCACAACCATAGCCTAGCTCCATCATGTGCTCGCGTACCTTCGCCACCTCTCCGAAATACATGAGGCGTCCCTCGCTGATGAGCAACAGGTCATCGAATAGCTGGAACGTGTGCTGGGAAGGTTGGTGGATGACGGAAACCACCGTCTTGCCGGAATCGGCCAGCTTTCTCAGCGTCTCAATCACCTGCGTCGCCTGGTACGAATCCAGCCCGCTGGTGGGCTCGTCCAGGAAGATGAGAGGCGGGCTCGATATCATCTCGCAGGCGATGGAGAGTCGCTTCCTCTCTCCGCCGCTGAGACCCCGCACCTTCGCATTTCCCACGATGGTGTTGGCGCTCTTAGTCAAGCCCAGCTGATCCATCAGCTCTTTCACCCGCTCGTCTCTCTCCTCCCTCGTCTTGAGCACCGCGCCCATCTTGAGCTCCACCTGGAAGTCCAGCGTCTCCTTGACTGTCATGTGGGGGAAGAAATTCACCTCCTGTTCGATGAAGGCGGAGGGTATGAGAGAGTCGCCGGTGAGCGGGACGTCGTTGACATAGCGCTTGCCGCTGAGCCTAATTTTCTTGTCCTCCTTGACCTTGCCTGCGATGGCGTGCAGCATTGTCGATTTGCCACTGGAAAATATTGTTTGAGTACCAAGTTGTTGTTGCAAGACACATGAGAGTTTGGCAAGAATCTGTCCAATCTATCATGTTGCACCAACAGTTATTCAATTTCTCCTCACCTTCCAGAGGGTCCCATGATGGCAAGCATGCGCCCTGGCTTGGCCACGCCGCGAATGCTTCCGTCCAAGATTACCCTGTCATCCTTGCCCTTCTTCTTACTCTTCAACACCATTTGCACGTCCTCGAACCCCACCTCGACCGACTGGAAGAACCCCGTGTGGAGCTGCTCGGGATCATCGCAGACGAGATCCTCGGCTGCATTCGTAGTTGCGTGATTCGATGCAAGGAGATGAAGTGTTAACAACGTTTGAGCTTAGTAAATACCACATGATCCGCGGCAATGTACATAACAGCATACATAGCCTCTTCAGGGGGGCAAGCACGTCAGCGCCACTCACCCCCATCCTTCCTCTCAGCGCAGGCGCTCCGAATCCTCTGCCACGAGTACCACGTCCACGAGAGCAGGGCGACCAGGGCGCTCGCGAGGCTCGACATGACTATCATATGCGTCTCTTCCTGGAACATGACCCATTTCCACGATGGATCTTCGCCGCAGGTGTCCTCGCCCTTCCTCGATCTCTTGCCTCGGCCAGAAACCCCGCCGCCCGTCCCGGAGGAGCACTCACCATCACCGGCAGCGCCCTCATTGGCTCCCTTCCTTCCGCCGCCGATGCCGAAGAATCTCCTCTTCGTCTTCTTGTCGGTGACCTTCGGCCGGGCGGCCACCTTCCCCGCAACGTTCTGGGCCGACGCGGACTCGATGCCGGCGATGGCAGCGAGGGTGGCCAGGGCCAGAGCGGAGGCCGAGCGTGTCTTCATGGTCGCGACGCTTCTCTTCGACGTCGTTCGATCCTCGTTTTATGACAGCAGCCGCCGCGGGCGGCCGACGGCCGACATCCGACATTGCATGCAGCGCCATGATTGATGGCGAAAAAAGTGAGCGCGTACGTGCGTGTTGCGAGGATGGAGGGGACACTTCAACCACACTAATTCAGTGACAGATATTTACTCACAAGCCCCTGCTGGTGTGACACGAAGCGTATCTTTCCTCATCAAACGTGACTGGGTGGGCTACGAGTCCCGTGAAAAGCACGCCGTCGCCGTCGCCGTCGCCGTCGGTTGTATGTCGGTTCGTTGGCAGTGGCAACGGCGGCGCCCACGAGCCCTCGTTGATAGCTCCCTCTCCTCCAGCGGAACCATGAGCTGGGCGGGCGGTCCGGCGTCGCGTTCGCTCCTGACCGTCGTCGGACGGGCGGGACGGCGTCGTCCGGCGGCGGCCACCGCAGTAGCGCACCTGCAGTCATCGTCGTCCCCGGCCGACGACGACGCCCTTCGCCGTCGCGTCGGTTGGAGGGGTTTTCGAGATGGGAGCCGCGCCGTGTCATCGCGGTGGAGGGACGGGCTCGTCGTGGGCGGCTCGGAACGAGGTTTGACTAATTGCCAGTCGGCGAGATGGGCCAAGGATCGTCCGACGAACATCTCGCCATTCCGTTGGAACGATGCGTGCATTGATGATTTTCCCAGACACCGTCCGAGCTTGACCGTGCGGCTGTACTCGCAGTCGCCGTACTGGTACCAATCCGATGGAAAGAAGACATTTGAGGCGGGCGGTGAAAGCAAGCCCGATTCGAGTGTTTCAGATGAGCAAATGCTGGATGAGATACAAAAAGAGTCTCAGATGCTCAAAGCGGATGGGTCATCGTCGACCGAACCTCAGTCTCAATCAGTGGACGATGATGCAGAACAACCGCATCTAAAGCCTCCGGAGAAGCCCGTCCACGACATAGCCTACCTCTCGGAATCCCTGCAACCATACGGCCGCCTCGCTCGCATGGACAGGCCCATCGGCACCATGCTCCTCCTCCACCCCTGCCTCTGGTCCACCGCGCTGGCCACGACGCCGCTGGGATCGATGCCGGACGTGAAGCTCTGCGCGCTCTTCGCCGTGGGATCCTTCGTGATGCGCGGGGCGGGCTGCACCATCAACGACATGTGGGATTCGCGCTTCGACGCCCAGGTGGCACGGACGCGGGTGCGCCCGCTTGCGTGCGGGGAGCTGACGTATCCCCAGGCGTGGAGATTCCTCGCGCTCCAGATGACGGCCGGGCTGGGCGTGCTCGTGTCGCTGCCGCACCTTCACACGTGCTTCTGGTGGGGGGCGGCGTCGCTGCCGTTCGTGGCGTCGTATCCGCTCATGAAGCGGTACACGGACTATCCGCAGTTGGCGCTGGGGCTGACGTTCAACTGGGGCGCAATAATGGGATGGTGTGCAGTCAGAGGTGATGTGGACTGGTCAGTGGTGGGGCCGCTGTACGGCGGGTGCGTTGCCTGGACGCTGATTTACGATACACTTTATGCACACCAGGATAAGGACGACGATAAGAAGCTCGGACTCAAGAGCACGGCGCTCACGTTCGGCGAGGGCACCAAGCCGATACTCACCGGGCTGACCGCGGTCACGTGGGGCGGGTGGTCGATGGCAGGATACAACTGCGGTTTTGGCGGCCTGTGGGAGAACCCAATCTACTACGCGGGTATTTCTGCGGCGGCGGGACACTTGCTGTGGCAGGTGCACACGGCGGAGCTGAACAACGACGACAACCTGATGCACAGGTTTCGAAGCAACACCTCGCTGGGATGGCTGGTGCTCGCGTCCTGCATGGCAGGCAATGCTATGGCGGGTTAATGTCGTGTACCGACACGGTATCAGTCTATCTTCGAGTGACTTTCCCTGTGAACAAGGTGCACATCTCTCGCCTGTGGTAGGTGAAGGACCCGATGCACCTAAACTGAGCGGGGGGCCGCCGTGATGAATGGTCTTGATGGGTTTATGATATTTGTCTCCGTTCCTGTCTGCCACCAAGTTTCTTTGGGAAGTGGGAAGTGGCAACGTGCGAATTATTCGAGCACTAGATATGGACTCAGTGCAATAATCAACAAGTCGTCAGCCTACAATGGGATCGCATGATAGACGAATGTATTGGTACCATCTCAATGTGAATCAATTACTTTAGAAACATCAGTTGAGCTAAATTTGTAAAGAAACCAGTTGATTGTTGGGTGGTGGGTGGGTGGTAAGTCTTCAGTCTTCAATTGTCTCTGACGATGACGCGCCATGCGCCGAATTCCAAATAGCACTTGTATCCCGGGTTTGTGGGAGGTCTCCGACGTCGACACACTTTGTAGGTAGCCAGGACATCCTGATCTTGGTAGTAGCGCTTGGGGAGCAGACCTTGAAGTCCAAATCGGTGAACAGCCAGAACACTTGGAGCCCAACTCTAGAAGATTGTCGCGTAGTGGGTGGGTGGATGGATGGATGGATGGGTGGATGGATGGTGGGAGGTCTCCGACAGTCTCCAAGGATGGCACGCCATGCAGGTAGCCCTCGCCCTCACCAAGCAAACAACTGAATGAACAGATACTAGAACCCAATTCCATGACACCTGCAGACAAACTCCGGAGGGATTGTTGCGTACGTGGGTGGATAATAGGGAGGTCTCCAAGGATGACACACCATGCAGGTAGCCCTCAATCGACCTTGCAGAACAAACTCTAATGAGCAGTCGAAGCCTGATCCCAATCCTTTCACGAACGCCCTTCTTCAGAGAACACATCATGCGACTCCAACTTGTCCAGCCTACTGCCCTTCAAGAAAACTTCTTAATGAACATCAGCCAATCAAAATGGAGCGCCAATCAAACACCACCGTCAGCGAACGCTTGCAGACCCAGGCAATCGAAAAGGAGCAACCTTGTCAAATCCATTTCTTGGCAGAACAAACACCGCTAGGAAACGACACTCTACTTGATAATACTTGAATAGACAGACAGAAACAGGTCTAGCTCTCTCTCTCTTCTCACTCTCACAAGATCTCTCTCTCTCTCTTATTAACCCTCATTCTCTCACACGTAACTGGTGGCAACCTGAAATGAGACCAAGTCAGCCTTAGTTAGAGCTGAAAGAACCTCAGCATGCGATTGTACACTTTTCTTGTCACTCACCAACACTCGATTATCTGTATGGAAACTCCAACTCAGGAAGACTATGAACTATCTATCTCTGTACAGAGTACTAATACACCGGAGATTCAATCGAAGAACAGCCAGAAGGAAGAATGCTTGAAAAAAGGTAGCCGTCTAACACTGCTGAAAGGAGAATCCCAACGAGAAGAACAGGAACCAAGTACCCTAGCGGAAAGAAGAAGAACTCAAACAAGATGATACTGGAAGTAGCCGAGGCAGGAGCTTTTATCAAAAACCGGAAGGCGAATGTTGAGGACCGATGGCGAACTGACTGAGAGTACATCTCTAGGAGAGTCTTGGCACGAATGGCACGGAGGCTATGAAGGCGGAGATATCCATTGAGGAAGAGACTGATCGAGGGACGGAACACCGAAGCACCCTGAGGCGAGCCTGGCCTGAATAAGAGGAGTAAACTCGGGACGTGGTTTCGGAAGGAAATGCCCGCAAAAAGGGGACTTTTGGTGGAGGTATGCGCTTCGAGGAATGCGTCTTCGATAAGGAGCCATAGAACCATCAAATACTGATATCACCTTGCCCAACGAACCTATTAGTGGGATCTTGGCGGCACTGCTCTCTCATTCTCTATCCAAGGGAGGTATCACTACATCATACGGAAGGTTTCTCATAGATTATCATCCAAGCCTTGATAAGATGGCGCGATCTCAAAGAACTAAGCTACAGAACTTCTTGGCTTGCGGCGGGGGCCTAAAGATTGATGCTCAAGAAGAGAGAAAAATGTGTTGCGTCATGCATACACCGAGCCTCCCGGCCGACGCCATCATCTGTCATCATACTGCCACATCAATTCAACATATCCATCTCCTCCGCACCCAAGGCCCGACTCCATCATCACCATCATACGAGAGCAAGTCTCTTTCTAGTAGATCCAATTACAGAACTCAAGCACGGAATCGACACCAGCCAGCCCGATGGCCCACCCGAATCCATCAGCAAGACAAGCCAGCGCCCGACCCGTCCCTCGCCCCTCTACACTCGACACACAGGATCACCCCAAACCCGCAGCAGAGTCGGCTCATCTGATTATTCGCCTATCGCTCGGTGTCTCTGATGTGTCCTTATGATGGTTCACTGCGATGCTTCGTAGCAGGGTTTGAAAGAATTATGAGCATCAAATGGGGCTCATTTCCTCCGTGCTTGCCGCCTCCTTCATTCGTTGCAAGTCGTGCAGGCAAAGCACGGGCAAAGCAAGCGCTTGATGACGAACCGAATTCTGTTTGAGGAGTTTCGAGGGGAGCCAAAGGAGCAAGCATGAGCAAAGCAAGCACATCGAGGAAGCAAGAACATCAAGAAGAGGGGTGATGCGTGATGTCCAAGATGAAGGCTTCGCGTTCTCAGTTTCCTTTGGCTGTATTGATTCCGCAGTGGATCTGTCGAGAGGTGTCAAGAGCAGTGATGTGTGTCTGTGTGTCAAGTGTCATGTTCAGATTTGCGGGAAAATTGGTTGTGAAGGTCTCAACCTCAACTAAAAAAAACAACCAGGAGAAAGCTATTGTAGTACGTTATCTGCACAGTGAATGTGTCCATTCCTTAGTGAGTGTCTGCATCTGCATCTGCATCTGCATCTGCATCTGCAGCTTGCTATTGAAATGTTTATTCTTGGTCTTGGCATCATCGGCAACCACCTCCCAGATCCCGACGATAGGTGGGAGAAGAATGGACTAAATCATAGTTCATGTTCACCTGCCCCGACCCCATCCCACACCCTGGCTCAGGTTTCTTCGATTGGCATATCAATGTCATCAATCCAAGAAATTTGCCAGCAAAAGCTAGAAATATGTTGTGCAGCCAAATCTAAATGCAAATGCAAATGTGCGACCACATAACCTGATCTATACATACACATATACATAAAAACTGTACAACTTCTTATAGTTACAGTTATAGAACAGCAACATAGACAACAGACAACAATGCCTGTTACAACGCCACTTTTTACACCACAGCAAGACCACAGACGAGGTGACACACAGTCCTGGTGGGGACCTGCCGTCAGCGTGAATCCGGAACCAGAACCCAGACCCAGACCCAGACCCAGACCAAGGGGCACCGGAAGTGGGCGGAGGTGCTTGTGAACTCCTTGTGCTTTAGTGTGTATCAATCAAAAGACTGAGGTTCTGGACACATACAACTGTAGTCTGTAGTGCCACTGGTGCTGGTGTCTCGCTCAGTCCACACAACCCCGCAATCACAAATTGGTCTCTTGACCAAGAGGTGACTTGCTACAGCTACAGCTACAGCTGATGCCTTTTTCCCTGTGAGGTACCTAGATAGAAATTTATTAAGTTAACAATTATCGTGCGTAGATACCTAGCTACAGCTACAGCTACAGCTACAGCTACAGCTACAGCTACAGCTACAGCTACA